>VZQC01005840.1:1261088-1431654 GCA_009823505.1 Rhizomys pruinosus
TGTGTGTCTGTGTGTCTGTGTGTCTGTGTTTGTGTGTGTAGGGGGATGGCTCAGTAGATAAGAACACTCGGCACTTAAGCCTGACCACTTAAGTTCAAATCCCTCAGCATCCACATAAAAAGCTGGGCGTGGCCATGCCCACCTGTACCCAGCACAGTAGTAAGCAGAGGCAAGAGGATGGCTTGGGCTTTCTGGCTGCCAACCTTGATCCAAGTTCAGCGTGTCAAGGGAACCCTGTGTCAATGGAACAAGGCAGACAGAAATAGAGCAGACCTCCCAATGCTCTCCTCTGGCCTGTACACTCATACATGTGTGTACAGTCCCTCACACAAGTGTGCATATGCACAATTGTGGGTATACCATACACATATATGCAGAGAGAGAGAGAGAGAGAGAGAGAGAGAGAGAGAGGAAACATATCTATATACATAAAACAGGAATAGAAATTCAGTTCACACTGTACATAGTTTCTTATCCTGTCTTTTTCTTTTAAAATATTTTATTGAGTTTTTGTGCATTTCATATAATAGATCTTAGTCAAATCCTATCTTTTTCAATTAAAATTTTAGAAAGAGCTGTGCATGGGAGGCAGAGGCAGGCTAGTCTTTGTGAAATTAAGCCCAGCCTGCTCTACATAGTGAGTTCTAGGCTAGCTATGGCAACAGGAAGACCCTGTGTCAAAAAAGATCAAAAAGAAAAAAAAAAGTAAGACTTTTTAAAAGTAGCTAATATTGACTCAGCCATACTGGGAAAGGAATTTCCTCTGTGATTAACAGTTTATAGAATTTTCTGTGCATCTTGTCAAAGTCAGTCTTCGCACCACCCTCTTCCCACTTCTAGTTATTTTTGGTTATTTTACTGCTGTTCTTCCTTCATTACTGATGTTTTTAGTTTCTCTCCATATCATTTCCTCTGTCTGAAGAACTTCCTTTAGGAATTCTGGAAGGGCAGGTGTGCTGACTACAGATTCTCCTAGGCACTCCTTCATCTGAGAATGTCTATTTGATCTTCCTTCCTAAAGGATATTTCATGAGATGGGTAGTGGCAGATCGGCGGGCTTTTCCTTTGAGTACTTTGAAATAATCTTGCATTGATATGTTAGCTCTAAGTTAAGCCCATAGCATATTCATATTTCTTTCATTTTTACCAGTGTCCCTTTCCTTTCCCAGGGTCCCACCTACACATCACATTGTACTTAGTCATCCGGCACCCTGTCACTGAGATTTTCTTTGTTTTGATGGGACTTTAACTGCCTTGTAGTATCATTTCCAGGTGTTTTGTAGAATGTCCACCCATTTGGGATTTATGTGGTATTTTTCTCAAATTAGACTCACATTCTGGTTTCCAGGGAGGAGAACACAGAAGTCTATCATTTTTATCCAGTCAAATCAAAATACATACTATTTTGTCATATGTAATGCATACATACTACATTCTACTATTTCTGCTGACCTTGATTATCTGGTGAAGACATGCTTGCCAGCTTTTGTCTCTATGACATCACTGTCCTCGCCTGACTTCTTTTGCATTCAACTGTGGAAGGATGTCACTATGCACAGCCAACAGTAGACTTTTAAAGGAGCTATGAATTGTGTCCCAAGTCCTTGTTAGTACTATAGAGACAGATTACTTAGAATTCCTCCTCATGGGAGATTTGTCTCTTTTGAACCATATTTATTCATTTATTCAATGACTTTTTATATCATTCTGTCCTCATGAATATTTGTTTTCTACTTTGGGTTATAGGTCAGTACTACCATATTGAATCTATTGCTTAAATTGTTCTAGCCTTAGGTCTTTTGTTTTTTGAGCTTATCTTCTGTTATAACTAAATGCTTATAATATATTCCTTTATCTAGTACTGTAATTAATTATTTTGCCAGAGAATTCTTTGTTCCTTTTATTGAAAGATCCTATTAGAAATCAAGATCTGGGGCTGGATGTGTTGGGTTTTTGGGTTTTTTTTTTTTTTTTTTTTTTTTATTGGGAGCTCTAAGCCTTCTCATTGGACAGAGAAAGACAGTGTATGTATGTAAACAAACCTAAATGTGCACACTTAAATGTGGCCACATATCACCCAATGGTGGGGTCACATTCTGATAACTGCATTGTTAGGTCCTTCTATCACTGTGAAGACGTCATAGGTTATACTTACGTAAACTAAGAGGACTGTGACGTGACAAGGTGGGATGATCATCCCTCTGAGACCACCATTGCATACGTGATCTGCTGTTGACTGAGATGCTGTTATATAATGCATTATTGTATTTGTATATATGTACTCACTTGTATTTATGCTTAGCTAAGCATGAGTTTATACTGCTTCTTCCCTTGAACCCAGCACCATGTAGGATATTCTAGCCTTTCCCTTTGCTTGTTTGTGACATTTCATGCCAATGATGAGAAATTTGTCTCAAATCATCTGCCACCTATTTATTCAATTGTCTGATCCTGGTACGCACACATGTGGTTTCACAATGCTTGCCTGGACCCCTGGTATATTTGGCATTTTTGAGACAGGGTCTCTCTTTAGTACCAGCTGGCCTGGAGCTCTCTATGTAGACCAGACTGGCCTTGAACTCACAGAGATCCACCTGCCTCTGCCTCCCCAAGGCTGGGATTAAAGGTGTAGACTACCATGCCAGGCTATCAGTTTTTCTTAACTAAAATAGTTGATAGTCAAATTCTTCTTTTAGTCTATGTGCCATCCTCAGATTCCCTGTCATCCTAAATTGCTTAATAAAGTCAGGTGGGTCATTTGCCATCTATTTTCTTTGGTGAGATATATTTTGCTGGTTTTAGAATTTTGACTATTTTGTTATTTGTATTAATAATTATTTGTATATTTCATATGTGAGTTTGTTCTCAAATATGTGTTTTGCAATCCAGTCTGTGTTTTATCTTTTTTTTGACTCAATACTCTCTTCTTCACAGAGAAGTTTTGCATTTTGAAACAGTTCAACAACTATTTTCTTTTCTTTTGTGGATTATATTTTGGTGCTGTTAAGAACTTATCACCAAATTAAATATCAGCTAGATTTTTTTCTTCTGCTTTCCACTAGAAATGTGATAGTTTTGTGTTTCAAATTTCGGCCTGTGATCAGTATTGAAGTGGAGGGGAGTGTGTGTTTGTGTGTGTGTGTGTGTGTGTGTGTGTGTGTGTGTGTGTGTGTGTGTGGTCTGTGTTTAGGCACTTTTGGTGGGTATATAGGCATCAATATTTGCAGCTCTGTTTCTTGAAAAGACTGTCCTTTCTCCTTTGTAAAGAATCACTTGACTATAGGTGGGTTTTCTGGGGGACTTTATTCTGTTCTATTGATCTGTACAGTTATGTTTCACTGATATTTCTCTGCCTTTATTACTGTAGTTTTACTATAAGCTTTGAGATTGCTTAGTGTGCGTTCTGTAACATCAATACTAAAGTATACATTCTCATTTTATATTAAAAGATGTTGTACTTTGCCATTCCCCTTTTTCCAGCTGTTCCCCACCTTTAACCAGCCTTCATTACTTCA
Source organism: Rhizomys pruinosus (assembly GCA_009823505.1). Classification (NCBI taxonomy): domain Eukaryota; kingdom Metazoa; phylum Chordata; class Mammalia; order Rodentia; family Spalacidae; genus Rhizomys; species Rhizomys pruinosus. The sequence goes on from VZQC01005840.1 coordinate 1,264,604, forward strand.
GCAGCTCAGTTCAACTTACTGGGCCAGGTAATGTTCTCACACTGACATAACAAGGGAATAAGACAAGCGTGAATGTCCCTCCTGGATCTTATAATCTGGTATTTTAAAAAGTCAGGTAGGGGGCTAGAGAGATGGCTCTGTGTTAAGAGCAGTGGCTGCTCTTGCGGAAGACCTGAGTTCAATTCCTAGCACCCACATGGTGACTAACAGCCATCTATAATTCTGCTTCCGGTGATGTGATACTTCAAGGTATTGAGAGACACCAGTGTACTTACATGCATGCAGGCAATACACTCATACACATAAAATTAAAAAATAATTAAAAGTCAGCCGGGTGTGGTGGCGCATGCCTTTAATCCTAGCACTTGGGAGGCAGAGGCAGGCAAATCTTTGTGAGTACGGCCAACATGTCTACAGAGTGAGTTCCAGGACAGCTGGGGCTCACAGGAGACTCGTTTGAAAAGACCAAAAAAAAAAAAAAAAAAGTCAGATAGTAAATAATTATAACCATGATGTGAGTTACCAAGGGAAATGCAGAATGCTCTAGAACAGCATTGCCCAATCAAAATAATTCATCACATATCATATGCAATTTAAATGTTCTTTTTTTAAATTTTATTTATTTCTGTATGTGTATCAATGTACTGTCTGCATGCAAGTTTGTGCACCTGTGTTGTGCAATGCTGCGGAGGTCAGATTCCCCTGGAACTGGAGTTCTCCTGGAATTGGAGTTTCAGACGTTTCTTGGCCGCCATGTGGGTGCTGGGGATCGAACCCGGGTCCTCTGTAAGAACGGTCGGTGCTCTTAACCGCTAGGCTATCTCTCCAGCCCCAAAATTTAAATGTTCTAATACCTTCATTTCTATAAAAGAAGAAAGAGATTAAATTAAATTTATAATGTTTACTTGACAAAATAAATCCAAAAATGGCCAATTTTCACATGTCCGTATGAAGCACTGTTACTGGCATTTTTCCATTCTTTTCTTGGACTTCGTCTTCCAACACTAGACTGTATTGCACACCTCAGCTCAGACTCTGTACAGTTCAAGGGCTCCATGGTCACATCTGGCCAATGACAACCATATTGGGCATCATAGCTCTAGAAGCATATGATGGAGAACCTGAAAACTTTCTCTAAGGAAGGTACTTTTTACTGAGACTTGAAGGAAGGGATGACTAAGCCAAGAGAGGGAAAGGAATGCATAGTTTAGGCAGGTTGGGCACAAGCTCCAAAACACAAGTGTTCAATATATTTACAGGACTGAAAAAGGTTCTGAGCAATTGGATCAAGTCAGAGGTTGTGGCAGATGAGGCTGGAGAAGCAAGGTGAGAGTCAGCAGAACCTTTAAATCATGTGAATGGGGCTGGAGAGACGGCTCAGTGGTTGAGAGTACTGGCTGCTGCAGAGATACATGCGCGGCCATGTTAATTTCAGCTCTCTTCACAATAGCAAGGAGCCGGAACCAACCCAAATGCCCCTCAACTGATAAGTGGATAGAGAAAATGTGGTACATCTACACAGTGGAGTTCTATGCAGCAGTAAAGAAAGATGACATCATGAGCTTTGCAGGAAAATGGCTGGAGCTAGAGGACATCATGCTGAGTGAAGTAACACAGTCCCAGTAAAACAAATGATGAATGGTATCCCTCATTTGTGCATGCTAGTGCCAATTACCTAGTTGTAAGTATTTCTTGTGCACGGCCCCTTGAGCTTTTGTCCAAAGCAGTTGGGAGTGATGCATATTGGAAACAACAAACAACAACAACAACAACAACAACAACAGAAAGGACTGCATCAAAGAACTGACTGAAACAGTGAACTTCTGCTCAAAACAGTCAACTTCCCCGTGGAGAATATTGAGAAAGACTGAGAAAGAGATGAAAAGCATGTTTGGCAGAATGCATGAGCTCTGGTGGGGTGGGGGATAGAGCGGGGGACACCGGTCTAGATTTGATAAATATATAAAGAAAGAAAGAAAGAAAGAAATTAAAAATTAATAATAAAGGAAAAAAGTTAAAAAAAAGTTCAAGCTAGAGTTAGCTATAAAGAGAGAACTACATTCAAAAAGAAAAGTGTAATTCAGGACTTTTTTATTTAAAATATTTTTGAGGATCTAGATGGGGCATGGTGGTGCACACCTGTAATTCCAGCACTTGAGAGGCAGAGACAGGTAGATCTCTATGAGTTCCAAGCCAGGTAGGGCTACAGAGAAACCCTGTCTCAAAAAGACCAAAAACTAAATAAAATAAAATTAAAATAAAATAAAATAAATATTTTTGAGGATCTAGAGAGATGACTCAGTGGTTAAGAACACTGGCTGCTCTTGCAGAGGACCCAGGTTCAAATCCCAGCATGCACATGGTGGCTAACAACCGTGTATAACTCCAGGTCCAGGGGATCTGACACCTTCTGACCTTTGCAGGCATTGCATGACACAGGTACATTTATATACATGTAAGCGATACACTCATACACATAAAATAGAAAATAATACATTTAAAAAAAGAGTACTGGCTGCTCTTGCAGAGGACCCAGGTCCAATTCCCAGCACCTATATGGCATCTAACAACTGTCTGTACCTCCAGTTCCAGGGGAACCCAATGCCATCTTCTGACTTCCACAGGTATTGCACAACATGGGCAGACTTACATATATGCAGGCTATATAGTCATACACATAGAAAATTAAAAAAATGTATAAATAAACAAAATATTAAAACCGAAGGAATTTGGGTTTGTTCTAACAAGCATAAGGCACCACTGACAGGTTTAAATAGAACAGGGACAAAAGCAAATTGGAACTCTGAATCACCCTTACTTCCCAGGAAAGGTGGGGAGGGCATTTTCCTTAGGAAAGTAGCAGGGCAGGATAGTGGGTAACCAGAGGGAGCATAGCCCACCTGCAGGTGGCGTGATCTTGCGCAAGGACCATGGCCTCCCTTGCTCTCACTTGTAAAATGGGATTAATCAGAATTCCTTCATCAAAGGGTTATTGTTGGTATTCAGTTATTGATGTGAAGCACTAGTTGACAGAAATTAATAACAAATTGTTCTTAATGTCTTCTCTACCCCAAGTAACATCTTATCTGTGAATCCACAGAGTTTCCATCTTCTTTCTCCTTCATTTCCTTCTATTATTTTGCTTTCCTTAAGTGTTCTATATGGGTGAGTAAAGAAGAATGTAATGGCTTCCCCTCTCCCCACATTTCCAAATCAGATAAGAAAACTCAAGATCTTGCCCTTTATCCTGGTTTTTGTTTGGACATGTGTTTGCTTTTATAACCTGAGAGAGGTGTGTGTGTGTGTGTGTGTGTGTGTGTGTGTGTACATGTACATGCATATGTGTAGTTAGGAATAGACCCCATACTCTTGTGCATACTAGCAAGTACCTAAAAACAGTTCATATGTGAATTATATGGTCTCAGAATTTTGTCTGCTGTGTATCTTTATAAAGACTCCCACATGCTCTTTCTTTTATTTTTATTTTTTTTTAATTTTTTTTTGTATGTGTATGAATGTCCTGTCTGCATGTAGGTCTGTGCACCCGTGTCGTGCAATGCCGCGGAGGTCAGAAGAGGGTCTCGGATTCCCCTGGAACTGGAGTTCTCCTGGAATTGGAGTTACAGACGGTTCTTAGCCGCCATGTGGGTGCTGGGGATCGAACCTGGGTCCTCTGCAAGAGCGGTCAGTGCTCTTAACCCGTAGGCTATCTCTCCAGCCCCCCACATGCTCTTTCAATGTGCTAAGATTACCACAGCTTTAATGATAATCAGAGAGAAATGATTCTCAAAATGGCTGCTTGAAGAGGAAATGCAACGAATAACACACTGGTTATTTATAGTGTTTTCAGGCACAGTGAATCACCGGAGCCATTTGACTTGCACAGTAAGAACATTTAATACAAAAATAAAGTCACATGGAGAGAGGTTCCCTTCCTTCTAGAGGAAATGTGTGCACTTCTGAGCACCGCCCCCTCCCTTCCTTCCTTCCTTCCTTCCTTCCTTCCTTCCTTCCTTCCTTCCTTCCTTCCTTCCTTCCTTCCTCCTTCCTTTTCTGGTGAAGCTCCTTCTAGCTGCCACCCTGCCTTCTGGAGGGAACCACACTGTGGTTGGGAATGAAACCTTCCCAGTTCTTAGTGATCCTTTTAGATTTAAATGATAAGATAATAATGTATTAATAGTTCTGTTTTTTTGGCAAAGAGTTGCTTTAAAATGCAGCCTACCATTTTTAAAATTTTAAGTTGCACAAAGCAGAGATATGTAGTGTTTCCAAGTTCAGAGCGAGGAAGAGACAAGGTACACAGTGAGAGTTATTATATTGTTAGTGCCCAGAGGAACCTGAGTTCCACAGCAAAGCCTGATTCCCTTTTCAGTCTTGCTCCATGGCTGCAAAACCCACCCATGTCTCCCAGCACCTGGAGTTTTGGGTAGAGGCTGATGTGAGCACAGGGCATGGTGCTTTCTTGTAAAAGAGCCTGTTATTCACCAAATCCTATAGTGCTTATGCGGACTCTGGATGATAATTTCAATCAAGGGGCCAGGGCGATGAGCGCTTCCCTCTCATGGTGGGATGTTGTCTTTGAGGTGAGCCACAATCCTCTCTTCCAAACAATATCATGTCCACAGTCTAAGTTTCTAGTCAATAGAAGAACATAATAACATTTGCTCCTTCTCATTGTACTTGCAAAGGTTTCAAGTATTTCTAAAGCCTTTCAAATTACTTTGAATAATAATAATAATAAAATCCATGACCTTGAGGTAGAAGCCAGCAGGTTTCTGAAGTATGCTTAAGCCTCTCTTGCCTTATTATTCCTCCAGTAGTAATAGTAAGGTTTGAAAATTTGGAGACTTATTTTCTTTTTCTGAAATCAAAAAGTATGGAAAGGGGAAGGAAGAAAACTATGAGGGAAATAACAATTTTTAAAGTTTGATATGTCACACTACTTATTTCTTTGGCTTTGAAAATGCTCAGGTTGCATACGTAATTGAAACCATCATCTGCACTAGTGCAACTTGATGACTAAAAAGAGGAAGAGGGAAAAAAGACCATGTTTAGGGAGCCTGCCTGGTTTATGAGCGAGTTCTAAAGTGGATTTAGTGTTTTATACAGTGTGCTGCTTTCTTAGCCTGCTTTCATATTTTATGTGGTATGCTTTTAGAGCTTTGATCATTTTTGTTTTGATGAGCTTTGTAAATGTTTAAAAGGTTTCTTAAAAACATTAATAGACCTTTACTATTCCAGGAACTTTGCATAACAGAAATCAAATGTAGGCTTGCCTTCAGGTTCTCAGATCCTTAAAGGTTATCAGAATCATTTGTTTGTGTATTCTTCTCCTGCTTGTGTCCTGAGATTGTTGTGTTTATTGTACCTTTTCCTTACTAGATTGTTCCAGGCAGAAAAAAACTCTTAGAGAATTTCCAATCAGTACAGACAAACACACCTACATGTAAATGACTATACGAAAGTCAATTGAGTGCATTATTTTTTAATTCAAGATGTAGGACAAAGAACTGCCTTTTTCTTCATAGCGATTATTTTACCTTTCCCAACTGGGAGTTACTAGTCTATTAAAATGATAGCTTAGGGCATTTTAGGTAGAATGCATTTACATCCTAGGAAAATGTATTTGTGTTTTCCTGTTGGAAATTTTTGTCTCAATTGATTAATTTGTTCCACATTAATATTTATGAGTCTTAATACAGAAACCAGTGACTCTGTTCAAGAAGGCAAAGATAGACCATGTTCCTAATTCATGCAGAAGTAATGCCCTGTCTGAAGTTGTCTTCTGTGAAAGCTTCTCAGTTTGCTAGGGTATATCAAAATCTTAAATCAGGGGCTGGAGAGATGGCTCACTGGTCAGAGGACCTGGGTGCTGATCCCAGTACCCACATGGTGCTGACAATAGTCTATAATTCCAGTTTCAGGGATCCAATACCCTCTCTGGCTTCCAGGGGCACTGCACACACACATGGTGTGCTTACATGCACACAGTCAAAACATTCATACACATAAAATAAACATGAACAAATTAATTAATTAAATTTTTTAACCAATTATGGGTGCTCTATTTCTGAAAATGGATTCTGAGAGACTATCCCAAATACAGGTGGGTGATTTGGGAACTTTGGGCCTCAGCTTGTAGAATCAATCTTTCTTTCTTTCTTTCTTTCTTTCTTTCTTTCTTTCTTTCTTTCTTTCTTTCTTTCTCTTTCTTTTTTGTCTTTTTGAGACAGGGTCTCTCTATAGCTCCAGCTGGCCTATGTAGACCAGGCTGGGCTTGAACTCACAGAGATCTGCCTGCCTCTGCCTCCTGAGTGCTGAGATTAAAGGTGTGCACCACCATGCCCAGCTACATATTTCTATTAGCAAATTGTTCAAAACAACTTAAAGGTTCAATGACAATAAAACCATTACATTATGCCATAGACATTTAATAAAATTTCTCATTAAAAAGAACTCAGAAGAACCAAGTGTGGTGGCACATGCCTTTTAATCTTAGCACTCAGGAGGCAGAGGCAGAATGGATCTCTATAAGATATAAGATTGAAGCTATCCTGGTCTACGTAATGAGTTCCAGGCCAGCTGGGCCTAGGGGCCCCCCACAAAAAATTTAGAGCAATATGCAAATTTCCTTATGACTTAGTGTTAGTAAGAAGGAAAAAAACATAAGATTTTATTTAGAGTACCATTATACATCAGTTAAAAATAAACCTAGACAGAAATATTAATATTAAGATCCTAAAATAATTATTATATTTTTGTATGCATGCAATACTTTGAACACAGGTACACTTATATACATACAGACAATACACTTGTACACCTAAAAATAAAATAATGAAATATTTTTAAAAAGAATTATGAATTTTTATTTAGATTATGATTATACTTCAGTGAAAAGCAAAGCAAGCCCCATGCCTAGACAGAAGGATTTATAACAATATCCTAAGATAATGGGCCTATTTGGGACATCCCTGTGACCTTGGGAAGGGACTCCTGTATTTTATCAGTGTCAACATTGACTGGTGACAGGTGGACAATGATTGTCTATTGTTGTGAATATATTTTCAGGCTGCTCATTAGCTTAGTTATAAACCCATGCAGAGTTGCCACAATATGCAACATTAAGTGTAGCCCATTTATTTCAAATTTCCTAAGGGTATTTGCACATTCCCGAGACTTTTTACTGATTCAGCTTATATCTTCAGGAACCTATAAATGCCCATAGAAAACAAGTTGTCTCTCAAGAGTCAAATCAAATGGTTTCATAAATGTTGAATCTGAGAAAAAGGCAATCAGGTGGTTTTGCAAAGAAATATATGAATGTATAATATTCAATAATACTTTATTAGCACTGTGATCTGATAGAAAGTGTATGTTTTGCTAGATGTAGCCAGTGAAACCATATGATGGTAAAACAATTATATGCTGATTTTAATACCCCTTTGTTTAAATTTTCTGTGTATTTACTTTCCCTTGAGAGTAGTATTTGCGTCTTAAGCAAGAGATACTTGACATTTGCCCTGCGTATTTGTTGTTGTTGTTGTTATTTTGAGACCCTGTAGCCCCAGCTGTCCTAGAACTCACTATGTAGATCAGGCTGGCCTTGAACCCACAGAGATCTGCCTGCCTCTGCCTCCTGAGTGCTGGGATCAAAGATGTGTGCTACTACCATGCGTGGTGATAATGCCTAAAAGTTTGGACTTTATGTATATATGCATCTTTTTTAAATTAATTAATTAATTATTATTTTTTATTTCTTTATTTTTTCATTTTTTAACAATAAGTAATAATTTATGAGTACAAGCATCCTTCATGTAAAACCAATTTGCAAGCAGTTGTGCCCAAACCCACACAGCCCATGGGTCCCACCATCCAGCCGGGGGGGGGAGCTTGTGTGTTCAATTAAGTTGATCAGATGAGTGTCCAGACTATATTGCTGTAGTTTCATCATTCACCCCAATCGCAGCCCTTACATTCTATCATGCCCCCTCTTCCGCAGATTGTTCCCTAGGCTTAGAAAAGGGGCACAGGTGGATGAAAAGCAAAACAGTCTACTTTCTCTGGAGCTGTTGTCTTGGACTCTGGTCAATTCTGGCTGTTTCCTTTCATGGGCTGACAGTTTGTCCAGGAATAACCTTTCAATCCTACTAATGAAGCACAAGCAATTAGATATATAGGTATTTAAACAGTACTAATTGTTATGGTAGGTTACTTTGGTATAGACACAGATGTTTGGATGGTAATGTTTGAATCCTGTGAGATTGCGTGTTTTTTCCTGGTAGAATATGGACAGGGTTATTCGTGTTATGGTTGTATTAACATTCTCCTAAACGACACCGACTTAGAGGGATGTAAGCTTGCGGCATCGAGCCGTGGGTTATTCCTCCAAGGGAGAGCTAATAGCATCGAATTGAGGATTTGGGATATACAGGCATATGGCTGCCATGCTGCACAGTATCTTTCCAGGCAGGTGAGGTGTGAGCTGGGTGCTGATGGAGGGAGTCTTGCTTGACCCAGGAGACCTATATTTGCTTTATTGGTTTAGTGGCCTTTGGTATCACTCTCTGGTATTCCAAAGAACAACTGTACATTGCAATGAGGTCTCAATGCATGCCTTCCCATGCTTACATGCAGGTCTTCAACAGCAGGTTGTAAGACCTTATCACCTCTCTTCTTGCAGGTATCCCAGTTTATAGGGCAAAAGCTTTCCCTTTTGGCAGGGGTTGGAGTCCGCCTGGCCAACATCTCCTTGTGTAGAATAATCAATGCTGATACCAGAGCTCTCCTGTATAATATATTTTGCTTAAGTGCATCAGCTTAAGGAGACTTTAGTATTCTTATTTGGATCTGAAAGAGAATAACCTTTTTATAGTTCCTATGTCTATTAGTCATTTAAAGAAGGCAGTTTTACCAGTTATAAGAGATTACCTGTATAACAGTTGGCTCCAATGTTACAGTTAGAGAACGACCTTCATCAGTTCATCATATTTCTCCTTGTTCTATGGGGGGGGATAAGAAAGTCTCTTGTATTAAAACCTTGCAAGCACCTAGAAGGTAAGTTCGTTAGGACTCATTATAAATAGTTGTTATAAGCAGGATCCACCGAGGGTTTGATGTCTGTTGAGCAATCTGAGGCTTTTCTTCTTTCTTTTTTTTTTTTTTTTTTTTTTTTTGGTCTTTTTCAGACAGGGTGTTCCCTGTAGGTCCCCAGCTGTCCTGGAAGCTCCATTCTGTAGACCGGCTGGCCTTGAACTCACAAAGATCCGCCTGCCTCTGCCTCTTCCTTTCAATGTTCAGACAGGCCAACCTTTCTGCTGGCACTTCCTGGTACATCCTACAAATGCAAAGCTGTATCTTTTCTTTCTCAGCCATTAAGGTGGTGACATTTTGCATCTGTTGGAACATAACAAATCTTTTCATAGTTTAGTTTTAAGATTGTGAAATTGCAAGGTTTTTTGACAAAATAGGTGTTTCATATCTATTGTATCTTCCCTTTTTTTATTTTTATGTTTTTTGTTTTTTTTGAACCCATGACTCTCAAGAAGGCAGTTGTATTACACATACCTATTAGACCTAGAATCAAGGCGGCAGATTTCATCAAATTCTACCCATGCTGTTTTGGGTGATGAGGTATCGTGGTTACTTGGAAGCAAACTTAATTTTTTAAGTTAAATCATCCTACAGGTAAAAGAGAATGCTCGAAGGTGATACTGTACAACAAAAAAGTATAGAGAACATTATGTATGTGGCCAATCCCAAAGTTATTTGTTAATACAGATTTTATAGTAAAAACAAAATGTGGACAACAATTTATATTTCCAATTAAACTCAGGTTGCATTAAACGTTTTTTTATCAGAAACCTTCGTAACCCAAGTGTGTTTCATATACACATATTTAGTTATTTACGTGCCTAAAACACCATGTAACCTGTAGACAGAGGTGAGGCAAAACTGGGATACTTGTTGAACTCACGTCAATCAAATATGCGATTAATCGAATATACACCCGTGTCCCTCTCCCCGCCTCATTCCCACCCTTCCCAATTCTACCATTTTCAGTCAGTTTTCTGTGCAGTCTTTCTGTTTGTTGGTGTATTTTAATATGCATCCCTCTCCACAAAGAAACATTCATATAACTGGGTTTATTGCGCTAGCATCCACATATGAGGGATACCATTCGTTGTTTGTTTTTCTGGGACTGTGTTTCTTCACTTAATATAATAGTAGCTTCTAGCCTCGATATTACCTGCCAAGTTTCAGTTATGTTGTCTTCTTTACCACTGCATAGAACTCCACTGTGTACATGTACCACATTTTCTCTACCCACTCGATCAGTTGAGGAGCGTTTGGGTTGGTTCCAGCTTTTTGCTATTGTGAACTGAGCTGCAATAAATATAGCTGTGCGGGTGGTATTTCTCGCGTTAGATGAGTGATCTTGTGGGTATATGCCAGGAGGGGTGATGAGTGGGTCAAATGGCAAGCTCTTTTTGAGTCTTCCAAGGGTTCTCCACACTGCTTTCCAAGTGTGTACAAGTTTACATTCCCACCAGCAATGATGAGTGTTCCCCTCTCCCCACAACCTCTCCAGCACTTGGATATCATTTGTTTTCTTGCCCTGGCGCCACTCTTATCCTGTAGAGGATCGCTGATATCTTAAAGTGGTTGTGATTATCTTTTTTTTTTTTGCGATTTCCGCTAAATTATTAAATTCTAATTATTGATTGTTTATTGTGTTAGTGGTTGTATTGTCAGTGCAGTGTAGGTTGACGTGGCCATGCCCATGTCTGCGTTCGATGTCTGCGTGCGGATCAGAAAGAGGGCGTTAGATTCTCGCTGACTGTGAGTTAAGAGTGGCGTTCTGGTACGCCACCATGTTCGGGTGCTGCGGGAAGTCGAAACCCGGCGGTCCTCTGCGACAAGAGCAAGTGCCAGGTGTCTCGATTACCAACTGAGCCATCTCTCCAGCGCCGTGGGTAGGTATTATGGATGTGATTGATTTTGTTTTGTTTATTTCGCGTAATGGTGTATATGAAGTGTCTGTGTCTGCATTTGGGTCTGTGCACCCGTGACGTGCAATGCCGCGGAGGTCAGAAGAGGGCGTCGGACTCCCCTGGAACTGGAGTTCTCCTGGAATTGGAGTTTCAGACGGCTCTCGGCCGCCATGTGGGTGCTGGGGATCGAACCCGGGTCCTCTGCAAGAGCGGTCAGCGCTCTTAACCACTAGGCCATCGCTCCAGCCCTATATGTGCATCTTAAATCTACTTTTATGAAATTATTGAGATTGTCCAGAAACCTTGTCAAAAAATTTTTATTGAAGTGAAAACTTAAAACTGACCTTGTTTTTATAAAAGGAAAAAAAAGATGAAATCAAGATGGTGGAAAAGAAAGGATAACTTTCAAGTCTCAAGGACAGTCTGCTTTCTATAGCTTTTTTTCTATGTAAGGGAATACAAAAGTTTCACCATGAAGAGAGCATTTCTCATTCACAATGCAAAACACTTGCTACCAATGTGAACTGGGAAAATATGCCTAGGAAGGAAGGAGCCAAAGTAAAACAGCCACAAGCTAAGGGCCATCATCCAGTGAACTTCAGCTCTTCATATGAGACTGTGAAAAGCAAAACTGGAATTTCAGACATGAAGAGAGGAAAAATTCCTCCCCCTCTTTTCATACCACAGCCAGGTAAAAGCTCCTCTAAGACTTATCCATGTTCAGGTAAATATTTAATGAATAATCTGCACACAGCACCACAGGGACTCTGAGATAACAACAATGTGAGTTTTGAATCTAAGGAGTTCATGTAGTATTTGGAGAAATGAACTCATAAATAACTGGCATCAGCAGGGAAGTGTGTGCAGGAACTGAGCTTCAGGAAATGCAGAGGGGTCTACAGGGAAACTCTAACTATGGAAAAATATATTCTACAGACCTCTCAAAATCAAGAGAACTAGGAATACCTTTTCATGACCTTTTCTCTAATGGTTCTTTCTCCTGCATCATCTTAGGCATTGATCATAAACCTCAAGGCACTATGGATGAGAAAAATCACCTGTACTAGTTGGGTTTCTAAGTGATTCCACAGCATTGTAGACTGTTCTGTTGTGCATCAGACCAATTTTATTTTATTTATTTTTATTATGAGTGTATTTTGCCTGCATGTATGTAAATGTTCCATGTATGTGCAATGCCCTTGGAAGTTACTCTTGCTTAGGATCTGGGATCAGTTCCCAGCACCCAGAACTGGTCTCCTGGGGCATTGCAGAACACCAGTGCACTTACATACATGTAGGCGAAATGCTGATACACATAAAATAAAAATAAAAAATATTTTTTTTCAGATTAAAAAAATTTTTTAAAAATCCAACCTAGATTTAGAAATCAAATTTAGGCAGGATATTCCCCTTTTGAACTCTTGCGAAATTAGCTTAGCACAGCTCTGGCGATGTTCTCAAATACCCTTGAAATTGTCATTTGCATGTTTGAGCTCAAATAAAAATGACAGAGTATGATATAATTGTATACTGTTATATAGGAAGTGTTATTATGTTACATGATTTTAAGACTGCTCTATGACCAATGTCTTTATGAAAGTCCTTCCAAATTTTTACAAGATGGGAACTTGCCTTTCTTTGAGGAAATCTAAGATTGCTGTAATCTTGGCTATGTATTATACAAATTTTAATGTTTATAATAGCTGTAAATCTGTTGCTAAATTTGTTTTTTTACTCCCATGTTGGTGACCATTCCCCCTGCTTTGTTGCCACTGAGCGAATGCTCACTTTGAGGTATCTCCACACTTGAGAAGTTCAGCTTCCCTAAACACAATTCAGGCTCTGCTGTGTAGCCCAAACTGCCAGTCTTGGCAGAACCCATTTCTTCCGTGGTGGGGCTGGCTTTCCTGGGTCCACTCTGTCCAGCGAGTCTCAACCAAGGCAGGGAAGCTTGGCTGAGGGAACCTGGGGGGAGATTTGGACTTTGTTCTTGGCTGTATTGTCTCAAAAGGCTGTCTCTCTGTGGCACTTTCAGAGATACTGACATATTTATTATCTATGAATAAGTTTCTGTTCTGTTTTAACTAGCTAGAATAATAGTCTGATCTGTTATACTCAGCAAATGTTGAAAATGCTTTACACTGTTGAAATTTAGATTCACTTTGTAAACACTTGCCTTCATTTTCAAGTTCTATTTTCATACATATGGAATGTGATTATTTTTTCTATATTCCATTAGGATGGTAAGGTAAGGAATACGCTGTTTCACCTATTCTTGGAAGCCTTATTGAATGTTTATATAATGAATTTGGTTGAGATGAATTATTTGTAATTTAGAAATTATAAAGTATTTTATTTTTGAATATTTAGTATATTATTTAGATACTTATATATTTTCTTTAATAAATTACAAGTGTTTGGTTTTCATGTAAGGTACTCAAGTACTCAACAAAATAAAAACAAAAATGGTTAGGAAATTAGTTCTTCCACTAGAAGTGGTCAGAGTTTATCTGGGTAGCATAAATATTGCTAGTGTTTTATCCTGATGACTATATCACTTTGGCCCAGTCTTCAGGAAACACATTTCAGTGAAGGGCTATGCTGCGTATCTACAGAATGCTGTTGGTACCCACTGGATTCTCTGACGCTGATTGTTATTCACAACAGCCGCACCAACACCTTGTGGCAGAACTGGAAAATCTCAGATCGTACCTCAGACCAGGGGAATCAAAATCTGCATTTTAATGAGATCCCCATCCATACGGATACTAAAATATGCAAAGCATTGACTTCATGCAATATTTTCTCAGACACACAGTGCAGTGTAAAGGAATAGAAAATCAGAGGAACAGAGACAACACTTCACAGTTCCTCTGTCAGTAAGATTCCACTCAACTGCAGCTCAGGGGGAATAGCTGCCATTTTCCCTCCAACAGTTCTTCACATACCTGAACAGAGAAGCTGCCTCTCAGTTTCCTCTTTGGTGACTAATAAATGAAGTAATTCATTAATGAATTAATGAAGGAATCCCAAATGAAATTATTGTCTTTGTGGATCTCAGCATTTCAGTGGCAAAGACAGGAAACTGTGATGTGTCAAGTATGTGAGTGCTATATGATAAGTAGCATAGCATGCTGATTTGAAATAGGGGTGAGCAGGGACTACAGGATGAGCAGAGTGAGCAGGGACACTGTATCTTGTAGGGTGAGAGAGTGTCTTCTCTTGGAAGATGTGTTTGAACAAAGACTTAAACAGGGTATAAGCCAGGGAGCCATCTGGGAACAGTGCTTCTAGGCAGAAGGGGGTGGGAGGAGGGGCTGGAGAGCAGAGATTAGAAAGCTGCTAGGAGCCAGATAGGCCCCACCTTACAGCCTGACTTTCACTCTGAATGGTCAGAGGAGCCATTGGAGGGTTTCAGCAGGATACTGTGATCTGACCCGTGCTTTTATTAGATGCTCTGGCTATATGTTGGAGGTTCTGGGGAGATGGAGTCATCTCCCCAAAAGTTACCATCACAGTGTCTAAACAACAGAAGACTATGGCTGGACAAAGTACATATGGCTGTTGGCACTTGACCTGTGGCTAATGAGAGTTAGGAGCTGAATTTCTACATTTTAATTGATTTTAAAATAAATGCCTATATGAGATCTTTCATTAATGCACTGAACAATATAATTCTAGAGTTGATTGACAGTATCACCATGTTTCCTATTTCCTCACCAATATTAGTGCAGTCTTGGGCTGGACAAATAGGTAGTACTTAGTAGTAACTAATGAATTAATAATCAGACTACTTCCCTGCCCTCTATTAGCTTGTTTATCTACATTTAAAGTCAAGATAATTCTGGCCTTTTGCCTTGTGTTCTGTGTAGCTGCCACTACAGTTAGTATTGTGGGAACATTTCAGTCATGTAAGTCATCTGCTGTATTTTATCAGATGTTCCATGGGCTATGAAAAAACTATAAAATGCCAAGAAAAAATAAGATAGATTCCCCTTTCCAGTGTCCTGCCACAGGTACTGCTTTTCTTTATATTCAGGGTGCGATGAAGTAGAATTTTGAAAAATTGTTATCACAGATTCTGTGCAAAGCATCTGAAGGGTTACTGAAGACCTGCTGCAGAGTACATTTGCTATCACTTTATTTTTCTCTCTGTAAAAACTCACATAAATAATAGAATGCATTTTCATCGTAAATGATTAGAACATTTTAAATGTCAGCAGGAAAAAGTATTCAGTAGTGACTGCCTCCGTCATGACAGTGATCCTCTTTCACTCCCCATTCCCTTCCTGATCATAATTTGTCATGTTTCATTTTAAGTTCTTTATGCATTAGGCTACATGATACATAATATGTATAATGTACAAGATATATTACTTATATTATATGATATATATATACATCATACATTGTATACATATATTTCTACCCACATGATTTTTATATAAACGAAGCCATGTTACATGTATTTTTATAGCTTATTCTTAAAATTCCAGTCTAAGGCATCTTTGTATGCTAGTAAATATAATTCAAGGATACCTCACTTTTTATTAGCATAGATAAATTGTGCCAAGTAATGAGTTTCATTAAGACACTTCCATAATGTGTATTTAATTTTTGTGTTTTTCGAGACAGGGTCTCCCTGTAGCCCCAGCTGTCCTGGAACTCACTCTGTAGATCAGGCTGGCCTTGAACTCACAAAGATCCGCCTCTTCTCTGCCTCCCAAGTGCTGGGCTTAAAGGTGTGTGCCGCCACGCCCTGCATAATGCGTATCTAATTTTTAATGGCTGCAGAATGCTGTCCCTTCAGGTTGGATAGGCCAACTTTTAATCTCCTGTGGAAGAACAGAATGTGTGGGTGATTGATTCCTCTAAAACTACAGATGTACTGACTCATAAGATTACAAACTGGCAATGTTTGACATTGATGATTTCTTTTTCATGGATTTGCTGAAATAATTTCATAAGGAGATCCTTATCCCCTTCTACTGTCTAGTTATCCATTGTTACTGTTTATATTAGAAAGGCAGGCTAAGAGCTCTATTCTTTAGTAAATATTCACTCATTTTATGAAATTATAAGATAACAAATATGGGTTTTCTTAAATATCATTATAAATTCATGAATTTATATACATTAATCCATTATGACCATTATACTCACTTAATCTCAAATTGTTCTGAGTGTTTTTTATAATAAGGCTTTGAGGTCTTTGATCGCTTCCTGGTTCTACACTCTCATTTCATACTCCTGTAATTGGTCATTTCTACCAATAAGTCTGGATTTCATCCCATGGAGAATTTCAAAACTCAGCATTCTCATTGCTACTGGTTTAGTCATGTTTTTTTAAAAAGTATATTATTCCCTCCACAGTAGAATCTTGGCTTTTCAAGGACATAGGGATGCATCCCATAATTTGCTATTGGTTTTATATTTCATTATATGTGCACCAAACCAAACTCAGCTAAAATGCTAAATGTCTATTAATAAATGATTGCCAAACAAATCATTCAATGGCTGCCATATAGTTCTGAACAAGTGCACAGGAGTGCAAAGCCCCAATGAGAGAGCTCTTTATGTTCTGATATGAAAAATCTCCAAGATTCTTTTTAAGTGATAAAAACAAGGTTCATAGCCAGGCATGGTGGCACATGCCTTTAATCCCAGTACTCGGGAGGCAGAGGCAGGCGGATCTCTGTGAGTTCAAGGCCAGCCTGGTCTACAGAGCGAGCTCCAGGATAGCTGGGACTAAAGGGAGACCTTGTCTCAAAAAAAATACCAAAAAAAAACAAAAAAAAAAAAACAAGGTTCAGGCCAATGTGGGTATCACATGTGTTGGAGAGAAGTAGAGGTCATAATGTATATTTCCATATTGGTTTCTATATGATAATTAATTTAGCATTTCAGCCCAGGATTTTCTAAAATGTGCTATGCAAATCATTGCAGCCTTTGAAACATACCTAGAGGGGCCTGATGCCTGGATTCAGAAGGTATAGAGCTTCAATAATATCTTCTCCATATTTACTTTATTTTAAAATATTAACCAAATCCTAAAACTTTCAGTACCTATAATGCCCAGATTTAAATTTCAGATTATCCTGCTGAATATCATGGAACAAGGCTTACCATAAATAAGTATCCACCTGTGAATATGTCAAACATTGATGCGAATGTCATATTCTCTTTATTTCTCAGAAGTTCTAAGTACACTGTTTCCAGATTTAAACTTTGTTGCTAGGATTTCTCACAGTGGAAATGAGGGTAAGCAATATGGCCAAGGCTTGGTTTATAAGAGAAGCAGAGAGGATTTAGTAACCTTTCATAGAACTTATGTTTCTATAAAAGTTACAATTTGGGGGGCTGGAGAGATGGCCTAGCGGTTAAGAGCACTGACTGCTCTTGCAGAGGACCCGGGTTCGATCCCCGGCACCCACATGGCGGCTAAGAACCGTCTGTAACTCCAATTCCAGGAGAACCCCAGTTCCAGGGGAATCTGACACCCTCTTCTGACCTCTGCGGCATTGCACGACATGGGTGCACAAACCTACATGCAGACATAAAAATAAAAAAAAATAAAAAAAAAAAAGTTACAATTTGGAGGATCGATGAACCATATTGGCAGCATGTCTGTGGACTATTATGGTTGATCGATATATATCTCTTATCTTCTCTTACTGATATTGCAGGTTTAATAACAATACATTGAGACTCTTTGTAAGAAAATCTGGGCCTGAACAGGCTGATTTATAAAAAAGAAAAATGAAACAAAGCAAAACTACTTTGTAAGAAGAGAAAGTGTTTTGACTTGTAAGTCCCAAAGTTAGCATTTCTTTTCTTGCAGAGCAGGTCTAGCAACAATTAACTCCCCCAGTTTGTTTGGAAATGTTTATATTTTCTGTCACTGTGTGTGTGTTACTGGAGTTTGACCATGCTAGGCAAGTGCTGTAGCACTGAGCTGTTTCCCAGCTCTCTTTACTTCTTGTGGGGTGGTGGGGCAGGTTCTGACTAAGTTGCCTGGGTTAGCCCATTCTCTCTCCACCTTTACATAGGTTCTGGGGATCAAACTCGGGTAATCTGGCTTGCACAGCAAGCCCTCTCTCCACTGAGCCATCCCACTAGCTCTAAATTAGGTTTTCTGAGTTTCATCTGATGTGCTTATGTGTAGGATTTTGTTTTGCTGTTGCTGTTGTTTGTATTATTTATCCTCTTATCCTATGAGATTCCTCTGTCTGTAGTTTGGTGTCTGCCACTAATTTTTTAAGAGATTCTGAGACATTATTGCTTTAAGTATTTCTCCTTATTTTCTTCTTATGGTATTTCAATTACTTGTATGTTTTTAGCTTGCATGTATGTTTTGGGTTTGAAATTATCTTAGCATTTGGATATTCTGGGTTTTGACGGGATTTTTTTTTTTTTTCTCTTTGCATTTCAGTTTGGAAAGGTTTCTATTGACTTGTTTAGGATCATTGAGCCTTTCCATAGCTGAGATGTACATTCTACTGCTGATTCATCAAGGTCATTCTTCCTTTTTCAGAGTTTTGATTTGTAGTCTTATTTTATTTTTTTTCCTTAGCATTTCTAGCTCTCTGCTTTATGTTATCCAATGCATTTTTGCATTTTTCCTACAACTTCCACTAGTACTATCAGTAAAATAATATTACACAGGTAACATATATTGCTAATTTAAATTTACTGTCTGACCACTCCAAAATCTGTGTCATATCTGAGTTTACTAATACTTGATTTCTGTGTTTCAACAGAAGTTTTTCTTGCTTGGCCTGTCTTGTAATTTTTCTTGTTGTTGAAAGCTATACACAGTGGATTAATAATAGGGACTGAGCTAAGTAGGCCTCTCTCAGAAAATTTTCCTTCCCAGGAGACCAGTTTGTACTCAGCTCACCTAGGCTCAGCACCCCACCTCTTCCCCTGCTTGAGGAAGAAACTCTCCAAAACTTTGTTTAAGGGATACTAGTGAGTTTATTGGGCTTTCCTGCAGAGCAGATGGGTGAAGGGGTCACTTACAAGGTCCTTTAAGTGCCCCCCTCACATTTATCCTGGGCCAGAACCCCCGAGAGTTCTGTACAACAATGGCCCCCGAGGATGGGGGGAGAGAGAGACCCGTCCACTAACACTCTCACCTTACAATGTCCAATAGCCAGGGCCAGCAGGGCCAGTCCACTTGGAAGAAAGTCCAATCATGCCACAAAGCCTTCAGCCTAAGGTTTTCCATTAATCTGTGTAACAGGAGATGGATGGTATTTCATGTTTGCAGTAGTAGTAGGAATTGGGGGTCTCAAAGTTTCCTAGCCTCCTAGATTTTGTTCTGCTAAGAGCTCATCAGGAAGAGTTATGATCTTGCCACTCTTTCTGTTAGAATCTACTGTTTTGTGCTGGTGCAAGGGAGGACTGGGTAGGTAGAGAGTCCTGCTAGTGGGCCTGTGTTCCTAGCCAGTGACATTCACAAGTACTTCCTTCTCCCCCTCTACCCCACACTTCTCTTCCTTCTCCTTAATTCTTTTCTTAAACTTCTAGAGTCTAGAAACCTCCTTTTTATTGAGAATTTCATACATGCATAGAATGTTTTGATCAAATTCACCCCTGTCCCTCCTCTGAGTTTCTCCCCTCTCTTCCCCACCACTTTCCCCTCTCAACTTCATGTACTCTCTCCTTTTGTTTAACTTACTGAGCCCACTTGGTGCCGCTAGTACCTGTGAAGGTGTAGGGCCATGTACTGGAGCATGGGGTGACCTATCAGGTGCCATCGCTGAAGAGAACTCTCTCTCCATCGCAAAGCAGCTATCAATTGCCAGTAGCTTCTCAGCTAGGGGGTGGGACTTCATGACCCCCCCCCCCAACTGTTTAACTCCTTTGCCCCCTCTCAGCAGTTGCTGGAGGAAGACAGAAGCTAAACTCCCTCTCCAAGTAAGGTTAAGTCTTTCCCTGGGAAGTAGGCTTTTGCCGTGAAGAATGCTCTGGGGATTTTCACAATGGTTACTCTTCCCCTTTCCTGCTAGAACCACAAAGAGATCCCATGAAAGCCGGATCGGTTTGAAGTAGGTAAAACTCCCAGAGCTATGGGAGCCCAACCAGGACTGCTGCTGCCACCAGCGTCTCCCACTCAAGCTGGTCCGCATGCAGGTGGGCAGGACCGAGGCTCAAGGGCTGCTGTGCCTGCGTGACTTTCACTGCAGACAGCTGTTTTCCTGTCCCTCCAGACCCCAGGCTGGCAGTGTGTGCTGCAGCTTCAGTTCTCTGATCAGCCCAAGAGAACTTATCCTCATTTTGCTTGGCCTTTCAAGCTTTTCACATGTCAAAGCATTTCTATGTAAGCCACATATAAATAGATTGCCAAAGCAGTCTATAGATGATTTTTCCATCATTTCATGAATGGAAAAACTTAGAAAGGTTTTTCAGAGTCTAAAAATCTGCCTATGTGAATTTAATTTCATTTGCCCGGCACTAGAATTCTGACATTGTGATAATTATAAGAATGAGACATATAGTTCAAGAGTTTAGTTGCATTCTTTCAAAAATATCAAAAGAGGGGAATTAACTCCTAAGAGTGTGCCATTTTTTGCTAAGAAATTAATGTTATTATCTCTATTCCCTAAAGAGTTACTCATCTGAAAGAAGGAAACAGGTTTGAAATCCATGGTGCTATATCATTTACTTATGGATTCCGATGTACTGGCTAACTGTTGAAACCACAGAAGTTTTTCCCACAAGTTCAAGAGCTCATTTAAACCAGGCCCCATTCTATACCCCAATCCCTGCTTTAGCCTTGAGCATTGCTCTACACACCATGGGCCTTCATTAAATCCCTGAATCGTGTTGGATGTGTCTGCTCTGACTTCGTGTGGCACTGGGTTGCCAGCATCTGCCATGAGCTTTGTGTCCCCATCTACCTTGTTATTCTTGTCTCTTGGCTTAAGATGTTGTGTGTCGCAAAAGGCTTCTGTGAGCAAATACTTGAGTAAAAAGAATTACGCCTTCCAAAAGGCTCTGAATACGGTTTTTCACGAGGCCCATTACAAGGCCTCATCTACCTCATTATATCTACTGGGGAGTTATTGTGTATCTTGTAATGGAAGCTAAATTCGTATTTTTCATCACCTGATTAGTATTTCTGAACTGGCTCAGGTGCCAGAAGGAATATTTCCCCTTACTGTCTCTCCCTTTCAGTGGTAATAGAATCATAATAAAAAAGCAGCGGAAAGAGCATCCCCTTTCCTGAAACAAACAAAAACCAATTATGGTCAATCCTAAGGGAAGCTTTTTAGGGGAGACAGCCAAGAAAAGCGGAGGGATGAGATGAACGCCTCTGCCCCTTATCTGTCCTTCCCGCCTGCCTTCCAGGATAACATGCTCACAGCTTGGTTTGGACTATTTAATGCCCATAAGAATTTTTAGCAACACATACTAATGTGTTGAAATGTGGGAAATTTAATCATAGAGGGCCCATTCCTTGTAGGGGGCTCTCTGTGATGTGTGCATTCTAGCTATAGGTCAGATCAGGGGCCACCCCTAGGACACAAACCAAGTCATTGCTAATGAAGCCCCACCACACAAGCCTTCCATCTGCCTGCCGTGTCTCTTCCAACAGGAAGTGTGCCTGGAGGATGTGGGACAGCACGCAGCAGGAAGGTGGGGGCCCTGAGGGGGTCCTTCCTGAGGGGGGGTCCTTCCCGAGGGGGTCCTTCCCGAGGGGGCCCTTCCTGAGGGGGGTCCTTCCTGAGGGGGTCCTTCCTGAGAGGGTCCTTCCTGAGGGACCCTTCCCGAGGGGGCCCTTCCGGAGGGGGCCCTTCCCGAGAGGGCCCTTCCTGAGGGACCCTTCCTGAGGGGGTTCTTCCTGAGGGGGCCCTTCCTGAGAGGGTCCTTCCTGAGGGGCCCTTCCTGAGGGGCTCTGCCATGTGGCTTCCTGTGACTGCCATGACCACCCAGCTGGGCTGGGTCTTCAAGTCACTTCTCTGTCACTGCCAGGATCTTCAAGTGGCTGACTTGTGTGGGCAGATTTCCCAGCTCCCTGTCCTTCAGGCTGGTTTTCTTGCTTTGGTTCTCGCTAATGTCACTACACTGCTGTTTTTCTTATGTTTGACCTGATCATTACATTATGAAATTAGTTCTTCATTCCCCTGACTTCCGGGCTAGAGGAAGATTAGACAGAGGAGCATCTTGCCTCCTGCTTTCGTATGGCTGGCCCAGCGCAACAAGAGCCACAGCTATTTCTCAAGGGTCCTAGAGGCCCTCAGTGTTTTCCAGGACACCTGCCTCTAGCCCTTGATGAAGCTTTATTCTAACTCTGTGCTCTTCCCAAGTTGTATTAGTTAGGGTTCTCTAGAGGAACAGAACTGATAGGTTGGATAAACAGTCCCAATATGGCACTAAAAACACGAGAGTGTGTGTGTGTGGGTGTTCTTGAAGAGCTGCTGGTCCTTTTAGTCAACAGTGGAAGCCTGAAAATGCTGGTTCCAATGGCAGTGAGGGGGGCGGGGGCGGCGGCAGCAGCAGTCAGAAGGCCTGTGATCTTCCTTGTGCCGTGCCCCTTTTATCTAGGCTGCTACCAGAAGGTGGCGCCCACATTTTGGGTGGGTCTTCCCATATCGCTTAGGGCAATGAAGACAATTTTTAAATTGAGGCTCCTGCTCAGATGATTCTAACTTGCTACAAGTTGACTTTGAAGTCAACCATCACACAAGGGCCTCCTGCTCTGCTTGGGTTGGTGGTGGCTGCGTGGTCTTTTTGGCTTCTCAGTCTTTCACCACCTGTAAAGCCAGTGCGTTCCCTGTATGATCCATCAAGTCAGCCAGTAGTTTCCGTTCTCCTAGGCGGACTTTGCTGATCTCTTCTCCCTAAGGGAGCATTTCCCTTTATTCTTACAAGTTGCTTTAAAAACTTAATTTTGAATAAGTATGACTCATGCTGGCAGTGTATATAATGTAAGTTAAAATGAACATTTATTGCTGAAAATTCCTAAGTTCAGGTTTGGTGACTGATAACCTAGAAGGGCTGACATTCTCCTTTCTCAGAGCACTTTAATAAAACAAAACACAAACTCTTCTCACATGAGAGCCAAGATGTTTCTAGAAGAAAAGGAGGTGGTGGGGGAGTGCGGGTAACTGCCTGCTATGTAGACACCAGAGTGAATTAGATGTGGGGTTCAACTCTCAGCCATTCCAGATAACAGCTGTGTGAGATTAGGGAAGTCCCTAGCTATCTCTGACCTTAGTTTTCTCAGTTAAAAATGAAAGGAAGGAAAGGAAAGGAAAAGGGAAAGGAATAAGGCTGGAGTGATGGCTCATCATTGAAGCCACTGCCAATCCAGAGGACCTGAGCTCAGCTCCCAGCACCCTTATCAGGCAGCTCACAACACCTGAAACTCCAATTCCAGAGGGAAGCCCCTGGCCTCCACAGCCACCCACACTTGCTTGTATGTTCCCACATACAGACACACATAAAAATACACATAAGTAAAAATAATTTCAAAAATATTTTTAATATATTTTTATTATTTTTATTTTACGTGTATGAGTGTATTGCCTGCATGTAAGTGCACCTGTGTGGTGCAATGCCCCAAGAGGTCAGAAGAACACATCAGAACCCCTGGGACCTGACTTACTGGGACTGTTGCTGGCTGCTGTGTGAGTGCTGGGAAATGAACTCAGGTCCTCTGCAAGAGCAGCCAGTGCTCTTAACTGTTGAGCCATCTCTCTAGCCCTCGAAAATCATTTTAAAAATGAAGATCATAAAATAAGGAAATGGCACAGATGAAAAAGGCATGGCAGACATTTGTAAACCTGTCTCTAGCGCAGGTTTTTTACTTAAGTTTTTCATGCATTATCTGTCCTAATCATTCGTAAAATGCATTTTTTAATTTCTTTTTGGCACAGCCAAGGTGAAATTCTCAAGGAGAGATTTACTTCAAAGCCAAAAGAAAACAAAAACAAAAAGAATAGGTAGATCCCAAAGCAATGTGGGCACACTCGTCACATGGGGTTCCTGACCAGGCCTTGGCCTATGATTGCTTCCCAGGGACCTGCCTGTCTCAATGCCATAGGTGTCACAGAATTTGCTGTCAGGCATCAGTGCGTTCTCAGACCTCCTAACTGAATGTAGTGTTCCCTTCAAAGACAAAGTCCTATTCCCTGAAAATAACACTTTCCCTGCTTCCCCGGCATGCGTCCCTTTTAGGCTTTATTTAAATAAAGGGACACCCCTTCCTCAAAGCTCCCATTCATGGTGTTGCCCTAAACTTAACATCTTTGAGCCTGGAGAAGGTTCTGAGAATGCTGCCTTTCAACAGATTAAACAGCCTCTTGGTCTTGGAGCTGGTACTAGGATTACCTAGCTGAAAGACAACCTTGTGTACATTTTACGCCTTTAGAAGTTGCAGATCAGAGGGAGAATTCTGGTTGAAGCCTGGTGCTCCCCCTGCTTACTGATATTTCCTTTTTAAGGTTCCAATGAACCAAAAAATAAAAAGAATCTACTGAACAAAATAAACTAAGCTAGGTGCCACTTGTTAGCATTTTGTTACAATATAACCATCATTGTAGAAATAACTAAAAATATCTATAATCTTCAAATAGTTTTACTGAGCCTGCCAAAAAAAATATATTTACCAGCCTTCTGTCAGCTGGGCCTCCTCTTGACCCCCAGCTCAGCCAGCTTCTCAGAGACCATACTGCAAGAAATGGCTTTTCATAGGAAAGAAAAAGTGACCTCAGGAACAAACCCCACAGCCATCTACTCTAGAGAGGGAAGAGGAAATAGGTTTCTACTATGATTTTTTAAAACAACCAGAAGCTTTCACAATTAGATACATAACCAGGAAGACCTGTAGGTGTGTAAAGCTACAGTGTAAAGCTACCTGTGTGTAGAAGAGGCGGGTACTGGGAGCTGGAGATCATGCCTGGGAAATACACAGCACATTTTAACTGGACATCCCCAAGGCCCTGGTATATGACATTCTGAATGTTATCTCAGAGGATATGCCCTCACAGAATCCCCCTGGCTCATGGAGTCTCTGGGCTCAGTACAGGAGAACCATATTCTCACAGTCCCTCGCCCATCTGCAGGTCTACTGAGGACCGCAGGTGTTGTCGTGGCAAGGCTGGTCTCTGTGTAAAGTCATTTTGTTTTTTGTTTTTGTTTTTTTGAGACAGGGTCTCTCAGAAGCCTCAGCTGGCCTGAAATTCACTATGTAGACCAGGTTGGCATTGATCTCAGAGATCCGCCTGCTTCTGCCTCCCAAGTGTGGAAATTAAAGGCATATGTCACCACACCCAACTCACTTCTGACTTTTTTTTTTATACCTGAAGTACCATTTCTCAGGTCTTACTATTTATTTATTTCTGGTTATACTTTCCTTTTGGATTTTTTTTTCACAATGTTTATTGATAGATACAAGTACATAAAATCAGGGCATGAACATGGTTTGATAGATTAAGTAGACTTAATTCAATACTATAATAAGGGAACAGTTCAAATTCTCACCATTTGTTTCACACCCACAAAAACCACTTCAAGGATATTAACGATCTCTCAAATCTGATCAGTTTTGTGCAAGTAAACCATGTTTCTTTTTTAAAAGACTGTGCACTTGCCCAGGCTCAAGGATATTGAAATCTAGCACATAAAGCCCATTACTAGAGGTAGAAATACAGGCACTATACTATTACAGCAACAACCATCAATTACAGTTAAGGATTTTCTGTAACAACCAAATGGATAGTCTAATATTGCAACAACTCTAGTATTACTGAGCAAAGTGCATTTCTACAATGTTCAGTGTTTCTACTCAGTTTTCTAACTTTAAACAGCCTATGATAACTGGCAGCAGAGAAGGTCCTTGCAATAGACTGCCTCTGCTTGAGAACCTATGATGTAATTATTGCATGCTGCTAATATACTATCTAAACATTAAAGATATTCCTAAAACATTTGATGGTAGACTATGATTAAGACATTACATTACAAAAAACCTTATGCAGAAGGAAACCCTTACTGACGTGCTTCTGCTTTAAATATTATGCCCCGAAATGAAGCCCAGTAAGCACACGTCCTGTCATGATCCCCTGCTTTGGCCTCCATGATACTGCCGAGGTAATCCAACAATGTCAGTCCATCTTCTGAGGAGGCTGAATTTCCATTAGCTGCTTAGTTCACAAACTGGGTATCTCAGCAGTCCTCAGTCCACATTGGAAGGCTAAAAAGTAAAAAAGCTGCGTCTCATGTCTTTGAGATGTGCCTAAAACAGTGGCATCTACAGAGCATATGCGCCTGCCTGTGATAGTTGTAGACAGGCCAAACAATGGTGCTCTCTCTCTTTTTTTTTTTCTTTTTGTCTTTTACTAAGAGCTCAAGTTTTGTGTTTGCATTACAGGTTCTCTGGTCTTATTATTTATTTCTGGTTGTACTTTCCTTCTGGATGCTTAAGGCCATACAGATAGCCCAGATTAACCAAGGTTTTGTTTTGTTGAGGTCAGTTGAGGATCTGATCCTCAGGGGTCTCTTGGGGGTTTTTTGGGAGGGAGGGTGGGAGCCCCTTGCTTCTTTCAGCTCCTCATCCACCAGTTCCATCCACATGAGGACAAAATCAGGTCTTACTAGACCAGGCTTCCTTTTCTGAAGGATGAGCAGACTTTCCTCTTTATAGACTGGACACTGGCTGAAGTCCCCTTAGTGGCTCTCCAAGACCTCCCTGAACAAGAAGAATGGTGACCCACCTCTGCAGGACATTTCAAGAGATGCCCCCATGTATAATCCCTTAAGACTTGGTTGACCTCTGAGGGCAAGGAACAAAGTTGTCCCCAGGTCCCTTGGTCAAATTGGTCGGGACTTCGGATATGGTCATTAAGCACCCAGAAAGGCTAAGTTGCACCAGCCTATTACATTGCACCTATATTAACATTGTATCCTTTGGAAACAAATTGTATGTTATTTCCATAGCATATTTCTTGATTCACTTCTTTCCATTTTAATCCCATATTACTCTAAAAGATGCTCACATGTCCTCCATAATATACTAAAAGTCCAAGGTCTGAGAATACGTGTTAGGTCAGCTCTAGAACCTGTGTAGGGATTCCCAATACAAGAGCACATTTGTCTTTAGATTGTGAGGAGTATAATATTAACGTTGCTCATTTTGTCTTACACCTAGGTACTTGGTACTAGCATCCACAGATGAGGGATACCGTTCATCTTTTGTTTTTCTGGGACTGTGTTACTTCACTTAGCATAAAATCTTCTAGTTCCATCCATTTACCTGCAAATTTCATGATGTCATTTTTCTTTACCACTGCACAGTACTCAATTGTGTAGATGTACCACATTTTCTGTATCCACTCATCAGTTGTGGGGCATCTGGGTTGGTTCACTTCCAACTTTTAAACACACACATTTATTTGTTTGTTTGTTAGTTAGTTGTATGTGCTGGGCTTAAAGTTCTGTGCAACCCCACCTGCCTTAAAGTCATTTTGAATTGGACCTCATTGACTTCCTTTGACCTCTGCTGGCTACTAAAACAGTCACAGTGCTTAACACTTGGGCTCCAGTGGTTTCAGTGGAGGAGGTCTGTTAGATGCCCATGAGGAAAATGGTGAAATGAATAAGTTCAAGGAAATTTCAGCCATTCTAAACAAATCTATGCTTTATCTCTCTGTTTTTTTAAGCTTTAATGTTCATTTCCTCCTTTAATTCTTTATACTATTAAAAGCATCAACCCACCTGAAATTTAGTATTGTAAAGGGAGTGTATACATGTATGTGTGTATATTTGCATTGAGTTTTAAAATATTTTAAACACCGATATTGATCTTTATCCCCCCATTGACTATATATTTTAAATTAGGACTAGAGTGAACTCGTCGATTTATTTTCAGTATAAATAGCCTTTGTATGCAAAAAGCAGGGGTGTTGATAGAAAGCATCATAATCTCTGAACCAGTGTCTGTGCACTGCTGTAACAAGTGTGTACTGAATGGTCAATAGTACATATCACTAAGCTTGCCATGCTGGAGTTTAGAAGTCTGGTGTGGGTCTCTGGGCTGAGGGAGGCCTCAGCAAGGATTGTGTTCTTTCTGCAGACTCCAGGGGTGGCTCTTTGCTTCCTGTCCAGGCTCCCACATTCCTAGCTCCTGGCCTCTTCCATCTTCAAAGCTGCCTGAGTCACCAGCCCCTCCTCAAGCTGTTGACCTTCTGTCCCCCTCCTACATTTTGTAGCACCCTGTTATTACACTCCAGCCCTCTGGAAACTCCAGGCTA
Organism: Rhizomys pruinosus; assembly: GCA_009823505.1. Classification (NCBI taxonomy): domain Eukaryota; kingdom Metazoa; phylum Chordata; class Mammalia; order Rodentia; family Spalacidae; genus Rhizomys; species Rhizomys pruinosus. Next base: position 1,292,859 of record VZQC01005840.1, read on the forward strand.
GTCTCCATGTTTGGGTTCTTAACCAGACCCACAGCATCCCTTTTACCATGTGACCTAACATGCACAAGTTCTGGGGACAAGGATGCACATACCTTTGGGAAGTCATTATTGTACATGTGGGTAGGGCCCAGCCTACTAAATCTCATAAGTAAATTACCACCATACATGTCAGTGTCATACGCAGCATTTTATCGATGGTTCTTCCAGTGCCTCTGACCAAACATTCCTTCCTCCTCCATTTGGAAATGTCATTGCCAGATACTTGAGATAATAAAGAGGTTTGGACAAGATTAGGGGGCTCCATTATGTGGCCAAGTAACAAGAAACTGCCCCCTCCCAGGATTCACATTCATCCTGTCCATCCCAAATTGTGGTTCATATGAAGTTTGCACTCTAGACCCTGGAGCTGATATGAAGGTATAAAATCTTGAAGACTGTGCACAATTTTGTCAACAAAAAGAAATAGAGATAGAGAAACACACCAACTGCTTCCACTGGGGTCTCGGAGATTGAGTGTAGAGAATGACCATTTGAAGAGACAACGCAGTAGAAAAAGAATCTTAGGTGCACAAGAGCAAAGGAAACAGCTCATCATCATCCCACATCAATACTATATTTACACCCCCAAGATAGGTCATTTTAATCTCTGTTTCTGTTAATCCTGTTTTGTTTTCTCCCGTACTCTGATGTTTGTTATGCTTTGAGGAGACACCTATTCCCTTCTCATTAAGCCTGCAAACATCTAATCATTCTTATGTTTGGTTCTTTTTCTTCACTTTTAACGACTTATATTTAAATGTTGGCAAACTGAATGATCCAATTTTGCCCTTTGAATGCCTACGCATTCAAGCTCCTTAGACAGCTTTTATCTCTTGTTTTTTTTTATTCTATTTTGAGTTTCATAAAATTGATATTTCTTATTATCCCCAACCCATAATTTTCTTTCCTGAACTTTTTGTTTAATTTTCTTTTGCTTTAACATTTTATTTTTCAGACACCTCTCATTGAACCTCACGTTCCTCTACGTCCTGCTAACACCATTACCAAGGTAATGGGCTGTAGGTGGGTTGATGAACCATCCCAGCTCGCTTCTTAAGTACCACTGGAGGTGGTTCATGTGTCAGACCATCATGTCAAGGCACCTCAAATCCACTTTCTAGAGTCAATAAATATGCAGTGTATCTCAGTTCTCAACATAAAACAGTGACATGTCACATGAGTGAGCAATGTAAATATGTATGAGTAAGTTGTATTTTTCTAGCCAGACTCTGATTAGGAAGTGGTTTAAAGATTGGGTTTGTTTTTCCTTCTATAAACCATCAATCTTTTCCTCCCCTCCTTCCACCTGATTAAAATCCAGGTCCCTTCAGAGAAGATCCTCAGAGCTGGAAAAATTCTACGGAATGCCATTCTCTCTCGAGCACCACACATGATAAGAGACAGAAAATACCACCTGAAGACATACAGGTATGTTTGCTAATTCTAAAGGCGATGGCCTTCTCCTGCTCATATTTAGTGAAATTGGAACAAACAATTTTCAATTTTTTTTATTTTATTTATTTATTTTTGTATGTGTATGAGTATACTGTCTGCATGTAGGTTTGTGCACCCATGTCGTGCAATGCCGCAGAGGTCAGAAGAGGGTCTTGGATTCCCCTGGAACTGGAGTTCTCCTGGAATTGAAGTTTCGGACGGTTCTTGGCTGCCATGTGGGTGCTAGGGATCGAACCTGGGTCCTCCACAAGAGCAGTCGGTGCTCTTAACTGCTAGGCCATCTCTCCAGCCCCAGAACAATTTTCTAAGGTCCCCAGGTCCCAGGCCTATGCTTGTCTTGGAGCCCTGCTGTCCTCAGAGTGTTGAATTAGCCTCAGCCTCACAGGCTTGGCCCCTTAAGTAACTGGAGCAGGTGTTAGTTTAGTTGTGATGAACAGTGAGAAGAGCTCTTTTGTATTTCTGTTTGTAGCATCTTTCGGGGGACCGCCTAGGCTCAGCTGGCCTGGCCTTCATCCCTGTGCTCTAGCACCTATGTCATCTCGGTCTGTCTTCTAGGTATGCCTAGGTGTATGTTCATTTTTCAGATGAGAAAACAAGGTCAGCTCAATTGAAGAGTTTTCTTTCACCAAGTCACAAGTCTAGTGAATGCTACAATCAAGATTTAAACCAAGTTTGCTTTCCAAATACACCAATTTTTTTTCAGTTTCTGGCAAAGAGCATAAATATCAAAATTTTTTAAACAAAATTTATTTTATTTTATTTTATTTTTATAAATTTATATTTTTAACTACTCTAGACCCGTGTCCCCCACCCCATTCCCCCACCCCACCAGAGCTCATGCATTCTGCCAAACATGCCTTTCATCTCTTTCTCAGTCTTTCTCAATATTCTCCATGAGGAAGTTGACTGTTTTGAGCAGAAGTTCATCGTTTCAGTCAGTTCTTCAATGCAGCCCTTTCTGTTGTTGTTGTTGTTTCCAATATGCATCACTCCCAACTGCTTTGGACAAAAGCTCAGGGGGCCATACACAAGAAATACTTACAACTAGGTAATTGGCATTAGCATCCACAGATGAGAGATACCATTCGTCGTTTGTTTTTCTGGGACTACACCAATTTTTTTAAGTCATAGTGTTCTAACCTCAAAGGAGACAGAAGGGAGCAAAATATATAAAACCTTTTATAGAGTTTATTTTCTAAGGTAAAGTCTCATTTTAGTAAAATGCATGATCTTAACACATCTATAATCAGAGAAAGTAAGATTTCCTTATTACAGCTGCAGAATTGACAGGCTGAGAGATGGCTCAGTGGTTAAGAGCACTGACTGCTCTTGCAGAGGACCTGGGTTCAATTCCCAGCACCCACATGGCAGCTAAGAACCGTCTTTAACTCCAGTTCTAGGGGAATCCAACACCCTCTTCTGACCTCTGTGGCATTGTACAACACGGGTGCACCAACCTACATGCAGACAGTACATTCATACACATAAAAATAATAATAATAGGGCTGGAGAGATGGCCTAGTGGTTAAGAGTGCCAACTGCTCTTGCAGAGGACCCAGGTTCAATCCCCAGCACCCATGTAGCGGCTGAGAGCCGTCTTTGACTCCAGTTCCAGAGGAATCTGAGACCCTCTTCTGACCTCCGCAGCATTGCACGACACAGGTGCACAGACCTACATGCAGACAATACATTCATACACATAAGAAATAAATAAAAATTAAAATAATAATAATAATAATAAAATTTTAAAAAACAATTGACAAAGCCAGCCAGAGCAACTCACATCTGCAGCACTTGGAAGGGGAGGCAAGAGGGTTCTAGTCCAAGCTCATCTTCAGCTACATAGAAAGTTCCAGGCCAGCCTGGATTGCATGAGACCTGTCTCAAAACAAACAAACAAACAAACAAACAAACAAAACACCAAAGGGCCAGCAAGATGGTTTATCGAGTAAGGATGCCTGCTTCCAGGTCTGACAACCTGAATTTGATCCCCACAACCCACACAGAGGAAGGAAAGAACAGACTATTGAAGATTGTCCTATCACACACACACACACACACACACACACACACATACACACACACACACACGCACACACCCCTAACTAAAAAACAGAAGTGAAATGGACATGGTGGTGCAAACCTTTAATCCCAGCGCCCACGAGAAAGAGACAGGCTCACCTGGTCTACATAGAAAATTACAGTGTAGCCAGCACTGCAGGGAAATCCTGACTCAAAAAGGCCAATAACAAACAAACAAACAAACAAACAAACAATGACAGGAGTGACAAAGAAGACAGAGGTTCTGTTAGTTGCACCTTGTAAGATGACTAAACCACAGTGGACTAAAAATTCAAGCCTAGTTCTTTTTTTTTGAGACAGTCTCCCTATAGCCCCAGTTGGCCTGGAGCTCATTTTGTAGACCAAGCTGACCTTGAGCTCACAGAGATCCTCCTGCTTCTGGCTCCCAAGTGCTGGGATTAAAGGCACGTGCCACCACGCCTGGCTTAAAGGCAGTTCTTAGCCACCATGTGGGTGCTGGGAATCGAACCCAGGTCCTCTGCAAGAGGAGTCGGTGCTCTTAACCACTGAGCCATCTCTCCGGCCCCTAGTTCTTACTCTTTTTTATTTTTTTCAGTTCAACAAATGTTAGGAACTGGAATGTTCAATATACACAAGCTGATCCATGGTTGGGATCCAGTCCTCTTTTCACCGTCAGTCAGTTCCTCTCTCCCATTAGCATAGGTGTGACCTCAGAGCCCATTAAGCTTGGCATGAGTCAAATGCCATGAACCAAATACCTCAGGCAGCGAAAAGCTTCCACAGAAATGAAACATTACCATAGATGTAGCTCTTTGCTGCGGCAGCCAGTTTGATCAACGCTGTGAAACAATACTTGGCTTACCCTGTAACAAGCCTACTACCCATGTGCCCTCAATATCTGATCTTTCTGAAGGACAGAGCTGGGAAAACATTGCAGATCCTTCATCTTTCCATCATTTCTTCTACACACCATGAAAACCAATACCATTTGATGTTTGTCAAAAGTGACAGTTTGTTACATTTCCATTGACCTTTTCTTGATAGAGTTTTAGAAATGAGAGGTATTTGAGAAACACCTTAGACTTACATAGACATTCCTCTTAAGAGATTCCTTTCTGGGCTAGAGAGATGGCCTAGTGGTTAAGAGCGCCAACTGCTCTTACAGAGGACTGGGGTTCGATCCCCAGCACCCACATGGCGGCCGAGAACCGTCCGAAACTCCAATTCCAGGAGAACTCCAGTTCCAGGGGAATCCGATACCCACTTCTGACCTCCGCGGCATTGCACGACACGGGTGCACAAACTTGCATGCAGACAGTACATTCATACACATACAGAAATAAATAAAAATTAAAAAAAAAAGAGATTCCTTTCTTGGAACAGATGGGCCATCTGGGTCATGGTATGTTCTGGTTTTGTTTTGGTACAATATATACTGTTGTGCACATATACATATATGTGGTGTGTACAGGCTCATATTCCTGTGTGTGTACATGTGGATGCCGGAGGATGATGACACCAGGTATCTTCTGTCACTCTCCACCTGTCCCTTTGTGAGAGTCTCTCACTAAACCTAAGTTGGCAACCACCAACCCCCAGTGACCCTACTGTCTTTGTCCCCCACAGCACTGGGGTGACAGGCATGTGCCTGGACACTCTTGGCTTTTCGCAAGGGTATTGGCATTCAAATTCAGGCCTTCATGCCTATGCAGCAATGAATGCTCTCCCCGGGAGCCATCTCTCCAGCATTGGTTTTACTAGCTACTATCTCCAAGTCTTGTTCTCCACCTCTGGAAGTTAATACCTTCTAGAATCTGCAGCTCATATATACTTATAATTTTAAGGAAAGTAAAGATCAAGCAAACACATATATCACATATCCTCAGAGTTTAGCTTCTTTAGCCCTTTAGCTCTTTAGCTTTAAGCAGATCTCCAAATCTCACATGGCTAGAAGTCCTTTTCCTTGAAATATTTGAATTTTTTTTTTTCCTTAAGATGGGAGTAAGCTTCCTCAATTATTGACTTGCGTTAGGAAAGTTTCATTAAATATGTCATGTTTGGTGACAAATGATGGAAAATAGAGTTCAGAAACCATGATCTCTTTCTTACTCCATATTACTGAGATTTTAAACCCCTGAAATGTAGGTGTCATGTCTGTCCCACACCCTATGACACAAATTAATGATCTGTCAGTAATGACTAGTAGACTTGCACATGAAGCCAAAGTGGTGACTTCTCTCTCTCTGTTTGAGTTCTTGTCCAGTTCTCATACTTAAAAGCCCATCCTCTCTCCTTCCACTCTTCACTCCATGATTGGTGTAATATCAGGGACTGAGATTTTTTTTTTTCCCCAGGCTCAGTATTACTCCCAATGACCACTATGCCAGAGGTCAGTATTCAGTTTGAAAATGCTAGGGTGTGGTGGCACACACCTTTAATCCTAGCACTCGGGAGGCAGAGGCAGGCGGATCTTTGTGAGTTCAAGGCCAGCCTGGTCTACAGAGTGAGTTCCAGGACAGCTGGGGCTACAGGGAGACCCTATCTTGAAAAGAAAAAAAAAAAAAAAAAAAAAATGCTAGGGCTCATTAGTGGAAAGGACAACCAGTGACGTGACTCCACAAGCCACAGGTGACACAGTGATATCTTCTGTTGCAAACTCTGGCCCCAAAGTCCCAACAGCCTTTAGAGAGACTCAGGTGCTCTGAGGACATTGTTTTTTGTTTTTAGTCTTTTTGAGGCAGGGTTTTCCTGTATCCCTAGCTGGCCTGGAACTCACTATGTAGACCAGGCTGGCCTTGAACTCAAGAGATCTGCCTGTCTCTGCCACTTGAGTGCTGGGATTAAGGTATAGGCCATACCATGCCAGGCCCTTCTGGGGACACTGTTACCTGAGCTCTTTTAATTTTATTTTAAGAGCAATCATTGAATTAAAAGCCAAGTGAAATTGATTTCTATACTTTTTAAAGAGACTTTTCACATTAATAAACTCCCAGATTGTAAGAGAAATCCTTTTGATAGGGGTATGTTTCGTCTAGAATGAATATGTAGAAGTGTCTCTTCCCTCTTGAATGACAGCATTCCTGGGGCTCACACAACTGTTCAGCAGCCCTTCCTGGAAACATTCTGGGTCAGAGTCAGCACACCCCTGGATCTCTGACAAATCCTAGAATGTCGGAACCCTCCAAGACCCTTGCTCCTCCACCTCTGTTACAGGGGGACACTGAGAAGCAGGCAGCTGGCCAGAGTCGCCAAGCGTGCTGCTCCACCTCTATCTTCTCCCACCTCAGAATTCTTCCCAGAGTGGCCCAGGTCAAGGAATTGACTTCAGCTTATACAGAGTTCTCCAGGATTGGTCCACGTGCAACTCATACCCAGACGTGGTGCCATCCATAGCATGCCAAGGGAGTGGTGGCTCAGTCCCAGCTGCAGGGAGCCAGCTGCTCCGGGGCTCCTTGCCCAGTTCTCTTGTCCCATGGGATCCTTCCTTCCCTTGGACTTCAAGACTCCGCTTTCTCCTGGGTACTGCCGTAGAAGAATACCTGCCCTGCGCTCTCACCCCACTCAGGGTTTTAGAGCTTCCTCCTCTTTAAGTGTATAATTATATATTTCCTAACTAGTACGCAGAGTTTGTCCACCCAGACCAACTTACCCCAAGAGACAGCTTAGGGACTAACGTAAGAACACAGGAAGCATTTGGTGCTGTTAAATGACAGGTTCCACTGAAGTGCTAATGCTCATTACACAGACATTTTTTTCAGAGAGATTTGCATCGCTAATTGCTTGTTTCTCCCAACACCCCTCTGCGGAAGATCAGTATTACTTGAAGATATAAAGTGCTATATAATTTTGTACTTAAACAGTGTCTTTCATGGAGCGCCTCCAAGTGTCTCACCAGCATTAACTCCACACAAGGCTCAGGTGAAGGAAGCTAATGTTCAGGTTTGCCTTTGTCTCACCCTGAGCTTTTTTCTCAGGACCAGCTCCCAGGGTTCCACCTTAGTTTCTAGCATAATGCTCTGCTTCCAGCTGCCCCTGGAGGGGTGGAGCTCCCTGATGCTCTCTTCAGCCCTCTTTTATTTACATAACCTTTCTTAGAGAAGATTCTTTTTTTTTTTTTATGGAAGTTTCTATTTTCTTTTATTTATTTATTTATTTATTTATTTATTAAGGGATTCTACAATACAATGACACAGTTGTTTGCAGATAGCATTGATGTCACTCATTATGTCATACAATCAGGTAATTGGTGCATTTTGCAAGTATCTATGTACAAATTTTGAACAACCCAAGGTTCCCATAGACCAGTTGGAGAAGCTTGTATGCACAGACATGTTGATCAATCAGGAGTCCAGACTATATTCCTGTAGTCTCATGATTCACCCCTATCTCTCCACAGCCCTTACAATCTACCACGCCTCCTCTTCCGCAGTTTGTTCCCTGGGCTTTGGGAAAGGGGCACAAGTGGGTGAGAAGAAAACAGTCTAATTTCTTTGGAGTTGTCATTTTGGACTCCAGTCTATTCAGGTTGTTTCCCTTCATGGATTGACAGCTTTCCCAGTGATACCCTTTTTAGTCATATTAACAAAACACAAGCTATTGGATGTACAGGCATTTAAGCAGTACCACTTATTATGTCAAGCTAAGCTGTGAGCATAGACACAGATGCTTGGATGGCATGCTAATCCGCAAACTGTGGTTTCTCTATAAAGGGTGACAAGTTCTTATTGTGGCTCACAACATCGCCCAACAACCAGAGGACACAAGCTTGTGGCATCCGCTGTGAGTTATTCCTCCAAGGAGAGAGCCAATAGCCAAATAGATTTGGGATATATATAGACACTTGGCTGCCACTGTTGCACAGTATCTCCAGGCTGTTGAGGTGTAGCTGATACTGACGGAGGAGTCTTGCTTGTCTCAGGGAGACCAATATTTTGCTGTATTGCTTTAGTGGCCTTTGGTAACACTCTCTAGCCTTTGCAGAGGCCAGTTGTACACTAGCAAGTGACATCTCATAACATTTTTCATGCTCACACCAGGTCTTCGACAACAGGGACTTACTGCCTTTCGCCTTGCATATATCCCACTTATAGGCAAAAGGCCTTTATAATTTGGGGGGGGGCGGGTTTGAATCCCCTAGCCAACATCTCCTAGGCAGAATAATTCATTGCTGATGTCAGAGCTTTCCTGTAGTAATATATTTGGCTTAATTACACAACTTATAAACACTTTACTATTGAATTTGGCTCTAGTTAGAGAAATATCCTTTCACAGTTCCTATGCCTATCAATCAGTTAATACGTTATGCCTGTTTTATAGGAAATTACCACTGTAACAGTTGGCTCTAGTTTACAGTTAGGGAGTGGTTTCATTACCATCATGTTTTTCTTTTTCCAAAAAAAAAAGGGAGAGGTAGGAAGGTTTCTCAGCACCTGGAAGGTAATCTTCATTAGGGTCCATTATAAACAGTCAACCCCAATATTATTCAGAGAGATGCTCAGTGTCCGTGACTCAGGCAGTCTGAGGTTCCTCATTCCTTAATGTTCAGATGGGTCAACCTCTCTGCTGGCATTCCCCAGTTCATCCTGCACAGCCATAAGTTGTATGTTTTCAGGCATTTAGATTGGTGATTTTTACCTGTGGGAACATAAAATTCTCCTCCCATTGTTAGTTTCAAGATCAGAAAAATTGAAAATTTATCAATAGGATTGGAACACAGAGTTTTCCATTTGTATCCCAGAAAGGATAGTACCCCGCCTCCCACCTCCCTCTTTTTTTTTTTCGGTTTTTATGTTTTGACCTATAGATGCCTAAGTTGTATTACACATACCCATAAACAGGAGCCAAGGCATAAGCTTTCATTAAATTTACCCAAACTGTTTCTCATTGACTGTATGCTACTTATTTGGGAAGGAAATTTAAGCTTAGTTCCTTTAAATTGTCCTACAAGTAAAAGAAAGTGTTATAATGTGATGTTGTGTTATTCAGAAAAAATATATAGGCCATTTGTATACCTTAACCCATTACAAATTATAAATAAAACCAATTAACATTTTATATTCCCAATTAGTTCAGTTGTATTACCATTTCCACCAAAACCTACACCTAAATTTAACTAATCTAAACAATTCACTAAGCCTTAAAATATCCTATACTTGGTGGATAAAGCTTGGGCAGAGTTGAGTACCTGCTAAATAAATTTTACCTAATAAACACTTTGCTCTTTAATGCTATATGACTGGACTAAGACTTCTACTTATTTGGGAAGTAAGAACTTAAGCTTAATTCCTTTAAATTGTCCTACAAGTAAAAGAAAGTGTTACACTGTGATGTTGTGTATTTCAGAAAAATATAGAGACCAACCCAATACAAACTATAAATAAAACAACTAGCATTTTATATTCCCAGTTAGTTCAAATGTCCATATCTAGAAGATTCTTTCCAGAGCTGAAAGCACACAGTGTCCCATGGTGCTTTCTCTGCCTTATGACCTCTCTAGCTCCGCTTCTCTCTAGAAAAGGGTGACCTTCCTCTCTGGTGTGTCTCATCTCCTTTAGACAATGCTGTGTGGGGACTGAGCTGGTGGACTGGATGATGCAACAGACTTCGTGTGTTCACTCCCGGACTCAAGCTGTAGGCATGTGGCAAGTCCTGCTAGAAGATGGTGTCCTCGACCATGGTAAGAGGAGCCACAGGCCCTAGAAAGCCCTCAGGAAATGCTAGATGCATTTCTCTGGGTAAGCTGCTACTGAATTCCCAACTGGGCAAGAAAGAATTATGATCCCCTTAAGGGACCACCAAGCCTAGCATCTTCATTTAGCAATACAAACGCAGCCAGTGGGTGCTACTGATTGCTATGTTCCACCATTGTACCTTCCTAACTTCTGCCAACGAAGAGAAGGAAAATGAAATTGCAACTGGAGTGCATCAGTTCCAATTATGTTTATTAGTTTGCATTCATGGTTCATTGATAGTGTGATTATATGCCGAGCATTGCATAGCAATTCTGATGCAGAGGCAGAATGTAGAGCAGTGAAATGTGTTGCTGGGCTCATGACATGAAAGTAAGTAATGAATTCAGAAGCTGCCTTTTAACTGAGCTTCTGTCTGGGAGAGCCAATTTGTATACCCGCAGGATGACCATATTTAAAATCAGAGCTATGCTCCACAATTGCAGTCCCTGGTAAGCGCAATGGCTCTCACTGAACACAGTAGCTCTTCAGAGTCACTGTGCAACTGTCACTGAACTGTGCGTGCCATTTGTTTCAGACTGCATTTCTAAACATGAAAATATTTAAATGATCATTTCATTCATCAACACCTGGGAATAAAGATTTTGCTAGAATTTCTCAAACTTTAACGTGCACACCCATCACCTGGGACCCTTCTTAAAAATGCAGATTCTGGCTTAGCAGACCTGGGATGGATTCTGATCATCTTGCTTTGTGGCTGTGCCCACCCGCTGCCCTTTCTGTTCCAGGGATCCCGTTGAGCAAAAGGGGCTACCACTGCTCTTTATCTTTTGAGAGTATTGATGCTAGAAATGGGCTAAATGGCTTTCAGACATCAAGACCAGGCATTTTAGCCTAGTTTATTACCGTTGTAGTTTATTACCGTTGTCCAACAAATATCTTTATCTTGTTGAAGATAACAAGAAGAAGTCTGGGGATGTAACTCACAGGTAAACCACTTGTTAGTGTGTGTGAGGCCTTGAGTTTGAGCCCCCAGCTTTGAAAAAGGAAAAGGAAGAAATAACTATTTAAAATTGAAACTGGAAGAAAATGACTACAAATTCCTTTAAGGAGTATATGGGAATACCTTTAAGGAGTATAGAGAGAAGCTTGGCCTCTGGTTTGGCTTTGTTCAGATAATTAAAGTTCTTGTAACTTTTTATCCAAGCAGAAAGATACATTTTCATAAACAGTGCATGTAGAAAGGAAAGCAAACATTTCGATCTCACAAAAGACCTTCTCTTGTGAGTCTGTCGTTTCCAAAACCATTCTACAAGCAATTTCTGGCAGTGAGTTTACCTGTTTGGGGCCTATGCTCCACACTCTAGAAAATGTCACCCAGGCGGTGTTTGCAGGTCAGTACTTCCAGTAATCTCAGAAAAGCTGGCAGGTGCTCAGAGGGACACCCACAGGGGCCGGATCGGGTGGGCCCAGGAGGCTGTGGCCTGCGTGACTGCAGCTGGCTTGGCTTGGCTTGTTGCTGCCCCGCCTGGGCGAGGAGGAAGAGCTGAGACTCTCCACTCTGCAGCCACTCAGCTCTCTTGCAGAACTCAGGCTCTTCGCTCCTGGCCAGCCCAGAGCCCCAGCTGAGCCTCCTCCATGCTTTCCACAGTGGATCAGGAGCACCATTTCCAAGACAAATATTTATTTTACCGATTTCTGGACGATGAGCATGAGGATGCCCCCCTGCCCACTGAGGAGGAGAAGAAGGAGTGTGAGGAGGAGCTTCAAGACACCATGCTGCTGCTGTCGCAGATGGGCCCCGACGCCCACATGAGGATGATCCTGCGAAAACCGTGAGTGACGGCAGTCTCCAGTCTGCTAGTCAGGGCTGTTGCAGACACATCTGGGGAAGGTTGCAAGGCTAGAAGCAAAAGTCTAACCTTCCCCTGGGCTCAGAGGACAAGCAGCAAAGAGCTGACATTGCAGCGATGTTTGTATCATTTATTTTTTATTTTGGGGCCAAAAAACTTATTTCCCACTCACTGAAGTTAAAATTCTAGATCTTCAGTGAGAAGCTCAGGATGTCAAACTGGAGCCCCTCATTAAATGACCTTTGGCTAATGGCAAACAGAAACTTCTCTGCTTCTATACCAGACTGGGGCTGCCCCTTTCGTCATAGTGCCAGAGGACAGATGCCATCACGAGCAGAGCCATCGTTGCTGTGCGTTCATTCATTCATCTGGAAATGCCCTCAAGGCCCCCATTCAGCCAGGGAGGCAGCTAGAAGCCCCGTCTGCAGAGGCTGCCCCCAAGCTGACAATGAATCAAGTCAATGCAGAAAAAAAAAATCTATGGTCCTGTCGGATGTGAGACATTCTACTAATTGCTAGGGGGCATGCCAAGCACATGGCCATCCCTGGGCCTCAGGGAAACCTTTGAATAGGGATGCCATGGCACTGGCTGCTGAAGCCCCACACAAGTTTATGTTTTTCTGCTAGAAATAAAATCTTCCTCCACCCTGAAACCAATTCCAGACAGCTCTGGATGTCAACTCTGAGTCACAGGCTTGGCCGACCTTCCTTTATTATCAGGTCTCCACAAGAACATTAAACTTTACATGTCTGGTGTATTCACTGGGCACTTTCTGAGAGAGTTGTCCCTCAGACTGACTTCCCCAACATCTGCCCCTCAGACCAACTCACAGTAGCCTCCAGGCACAGCTTTATTTCATTCCCCCAGGATTCTTCCCTTTCATTCACCCAAACACTGGGCCGCACAGGCTTTTCAACACATGTCATTTTTCTCACACCATGTCCTCTTTGTCCAAACTTTCTCTTGGGTCTTAATCTCCTGCACTGAACATTTCAAAGGCCTTCCCTCATCCCAGCTGGGACCATCATCCTTAACTCTAGAACCATGACTTTCAGCTCTTTTAATCTCAAAACCCCTTCTTCAAACAGAAATTTAACAGGAAAATCCAAAATATCAAATAGAAAAGCCAGAGCTTTGCTGACCTAAGCAGGAGTAGGGGCCAAGAAACCTGCCTTACCAATTTATGCTCAGTCTGCCCTGAAGGATCATGGGGAGGGTGGCTCAGGGCACACGAGTTCCCTACGGCTTGGAGAACTCAAGTAAACGACAGCATCCAAAACCGTGTTTTCTTTTCAGTTGGACTGCCTCCCTCTCTCTTGACCCATTCATCTACGACTTGTCCTTCCTCATCGTCTCCTAGACCCATCCCCTTCCTGCTGTTTCCCTCATTGTCGCCTTCATTCAAGGCACTGTTGTTCTGAATCAAGGGTGAAACAGCCCCCAAGAGGCACTTGGAAATGTGAGGACGTGTTGGTGTCAGAGTACATGAGCAGGCACATAAACTGCTGGCGTTCATGGAAGGGAGGGATGTTAAGGGCATGCAGTGTCAAGGAACCCCACCAACTAAAGAGATGCCCTATAAACAGTGCCCCTGTAAGAAACTGCTAGAAATTGGGAGTCCACGAAAGGCCGACACGCTTCATTTACTTCATTCTCTTACTTATTCAATGATACTTAGTGAACACCTAGTTTGTTCTAGATGCTAGGGTATGAAGCATGAAACAAGAGGCTTGTTCCTCCTTCTAGAACTCTGTGTAAGGTAGTATAACACACATTATACTTTGGACAGGAGAATAGTCAGGCCATGTCCCTACCCTATTACCCAAGGAAGCTGTCAATGAACATTTGCTGAGAGAGCGAGTGAGTGAGCGAGCGAGTTCATAGCCCATGCTAATCTTTTCAGTCTTAGTTGTTTAAAAGGAGGCAGAAATGCAATCGAATTCACCAATATTTTCAAACACTTACCATGTAGATTAAAATTTTAAAATAATACATTGTCCTGCCTTTGAGGAGTTTGTAATCCAATGAGAGAGGCACTCCCAAATTAGATTCAAAGGGAACAAGCATTTATTGGGTATTTGCACTATGCTCTAGACTTGATAGCTAGGTTCCATGAGTCATCCTTAGAAATGGGATCCTCTGGTTTGGGGGATAAAGTGCTTGTCTAGCATGTGTGAGGCTGTGGGTTCACTCACCAGCACCCCAAAAGAGAGGTGGCACTGCTTCCTGTTTCTTCCACATAGTAATGAATTGCATGAACTCTTGAAGCCCAACAATTCTTCAAAGAAAGTTTTGCTCTTCCTATTGATGGCTGGAGTTGACCCTTGGGTATTAAAGTACAGGTTGTAACTGCGTATGGTGGCTAAGGCCTGTGATCTGAGCACTCTAGAGACTGGCACAAAAGGACCTTGAGTTTGAAGCTAATTTGAGCAATATAACAAGTTCCAGGCCAGTTTGGGTTACATAGTGAGACCCTGTCCGCCAAAACCACAAAGTACAGATTTTATTGATATTCCAAGATGTATCATTTGGGGATTTTCTTCCCATCTTCCCAGGGTTTTTTTTTTTTTAATTTTGCAAACATTGGGATTGGGTGGGCAGTTCTTTTGGTTTGTGGATTTTCTTTCCATTTGCATGATAGTTCCCAAGAGACCGAAAGTGAAGAATACAGAACTGAGTTTTAGGAGATAGACATTCAAGTTCTAATCTACCACCTCCATTTTTGGTTGTTTTTTTTAAATGTTTTGTTTATTATTTTTATTTTTTATGTGTATGAATGTATTGCTTGCATGTATGCAAGTGCACTCCTGTTGTGCAATGCCTACAGACATTAGAAGAGGGCATTAGATCCCCTGGAATGGAAGTTTCAGGACAGTTGTTAGTCATCATGTGGGTGCTGGGAACTGAACCCAGGTCTTCTGCAAGAGCAGTCAGTGCTCATAACTACTGAGCCATCTCTCCAGCCCCAGGTGTTTTCTTTTTAATCTTCTAATAATCTTTGGAGATACCATTTTCTTTTACTTATCAGGAAAGAAAATAAGCTTAGTTGATTATAAATTCTCAGTACCCTTGCTGTCCTTGAAGGGACTGGCTAGGAACTTTATTCATGAGACGAGGTCATGGTCACAGATCCTAGAAAAGCTGACTCCTTACTGTGCAATCTACGGAGTTGAGAAATATGGAGCTCTGGGATGCACTGGCTCCATGTCAGCTGGGGCAGGACCCCCAGTTTTTGAACTCAGCACAGCTGCATTTGTAATAGTCACCACTGCCAGAGAGGTTGCAGAACTCTGATAATTACTGGGAAAGAAATAACACAATATTCTTTGATGAGAAGATTACTTTGAGAATTTGATTGTATAATGAAGATGTTGCTTTGAAAGGTACTTCCTATTGTTCTGAATCTGAGACTCGCTAGCTAAAAAAAAAAAGTGTCACTTGTTTTGACAGGCTACTTAGAAAAATTCTCTGTTTATTACATTAACTGCAGCATTTTAACTGTCAAACTATGAAAGAATGTTCTGTAGTTTAAAAAACAGAATAGAGATTCAAGGGGAATTTTTTGGCACACTCTTGTTGCTATTGGTATTGAAAGAAAAAAAAAAACATATATTCTGAATGTGAAATTAGCTTTTTATGTGGTGGCAGACAGAGTGACTCACAATGCCCATCCTGGTTGCACAGGTGCAGACCCGGGTGACATCTGGGGGCAAGAGCTAGAGAACAGTGACAGCTTGACGGTGCTGTTGTTGCAGCGTTGAGACAGGGCCATCAAACACAAAATGAGCTCTCAGAGCTTATTGTTTTGATTTTGCTTTGTTTATAAGTCTAAAAACAAAAGGTTACTCTACAGCACATAGATACAACAGAGACTCTTACTGGCAGAAATGGGCATTTTGGCTACATCTAAGCAGGCACTTTGACCAGGAAGCTATGGGCAAAGAGATAGGGAGTGACCAGAGACAGGCAATATGGTCAACTTAGAGCCACTGGATACGACGAGGTTTCAGAGGGACAGGAATCTCTAACCGCAGGCCTTCCAGCTCTTCCTATGGAGAGTAAGGCATGGTGGCCCACTGTCAGGAATGCTTTCAAAGGATTCTTTATAGAGTGGGAGGGAAATGAAGATGGATTCCTCAAATCTAATTCTAGGTCTGCAGTTCTGAAACTCTGTAAATCCTAGAAGTTTATGTGGTTGAAAAAGAAAGAAGTCCATTGATCCTGGGAAGAGGGAAAAATAGCAAAAATTATGTTGCGTACAAAACTTGTTAGCAAGTACTGGAGTCTTTCTTTTTTTAAAATTTTTATTTATTTTTGTATGTGTATGAATGTACTGTCTGCATGCAAGTCTATGCACCCGTGTCGTGCAATGCCGCGGAGGTCAGAAGAGGGTGTCGGATTCCCCTGGAACTGGAGTTCTCCTGGAATTGGAGTTACAGACGGTTCTTAGCCTTCATGTGGTTGCTGGGGATCAAACCCGGGTCCTCTGCAAGAGCAGTCGGTGCTCTTAACCACTAGGCCATCTCTCCAGCCCTGTACTGGAGTCTTTCAAATGGGTCTGCAACTTAGAAACTTGAATTCATTTATTCTATGTGATCAATGAATGGCTTTGGGCATATGCCATGGGGCATAAGGCTGAAAGGAAACAAGTACTGTGAGAAAACACTGTGGGCAGGAGTGAGGCTATTTGTCCACCTGTACCCATTGATGAACCAATGCCCAACAGCCCTGCTGACTGCATGCTCTGTGTGTTTGATCTAGAGGTCACTCCAGGGGCTGTGTATTTTCTCTTAAATTAACAGAACTTGTTTTAAATCAGATCTTTATTTGTCCAAACTGTTCTTGAGAATGTGAAGTTTAAAATCCTGATAATTATAGGACGATTTACTTCCTTAGGAGAATCTCAGATTAGGCAGCACAAAGTCACTGGCACCAAGGGTTTCCATTGGGGGAGGGGCTATGCTTGCCAAGAGAATGCTGGCCATCAGGCAGTCCATCTTCACCTGATGGTCTGAGGAAACGGGAATTGTGGGTGAAAGAGCCTAAGCTTGGAAATAGGAACTTCCCTGTCAACCTTTCCTTTATTGCATGGCAAACTGCATGGTTTTACTACAAAGATTGCTGGGTCCTATTGAAAGCTTGTAGAATGTACTTGAATCAGGGAGTCCACTAAGTGGGTCATTTCTTGGGTTTGAATTTACACCTCCCTTGTAAAAGCAGTCAACCAAATTTTGCTCATGTCTGTATGCCCAAGGAAGCAGCCACTGAGTCACTGTCCTTATGACTCAGGCCTAGGAGAGGACAGATGTAGTTGCTCATTTATACTTTAGAGTTCATTATAAGATTACCTCAAGTTTTTAATCACGTCTTCTTGTTCAAGTCAATCTGTTATAGTAAATTTAGAAACTACTAGGAATTATAGAAGAATAACTATCACCTGTAATCCTCTCTTCCAGAGATGTAATTACTACTAACATTTGGATACCTAGCTCTCTGGTGATTTTCAGCTTTTTCTACACTTAATAGTATGGAAATATTTAGGATAGGAGTTTTTAAGGAAGTATGGAATATTCTATCTGATTCCCTCGATGCCCATTCATTTTGTAATGGATGGGTGTTTAAGTTGATTCTCAAGGCCCTTCTTAAGAGCAAGGAAGACTGTTATTACTTTCGTGCTCTCCTTCCCAGAACAAAGAAAGAGCTTCTAGCCTGGCAGGGGCACAAGGGTGGATGTGGCAGGGTGGGGGGCGGGTGCAGGGAGTAGAAAGCTGATTCATGCTGAGGAAGTGTCCAGACCAGGAGCAGAATGAGGCCAGGGTCAGCTGAAGGGAGGCCAGCTCTGCCGTCTCTGTACATTAGAAGGTATTTTACAGACACTTAGGTCATCATTGAAAAGTTTTATAAAGGGGGGCTGGAGAGATGGCCTAGTGGTTAAGAGCACCGACTGCTCTTGCAGAGGACCCGGGTTCGATCCCCAGCACCCACATGGCGGCTAAGAACCGTCTGTAACTCCAATTCCAGGAGAACTCCAGTTCCAGGGTAATCCGATGCCCTCTTCTGACCTCCGCGGCATTGCACGACACGGGTGCACAGACCTGCATGCAGACAGTACATTCATACACATACAAAAATAAAAAAATAATAATAAAATAAAAAAAGAAAAGTTTTATAAAGGGAGACATGAAATTGTCAGATTTGCAGTAAGTTGATTTCTCTGATAACTGTCGATAATGGACTAGAGAGGCCAAGACTAAAAACAGCTAGATATTTTTATGAGAATAAAATTATTTTGGAGAATTTAATGACAGTATTTGAGATACATGCATGTGATCCAACAGTCTGTTAAATAAGTTGAAAGTAATATGGAGCACAAGAGCCAGGATTCTATTCTTATCAATCTACCATTAACACATCCAACATCTCTAGGGTACAAATCTCAATGAATTTAATAATGCCTGCTTACTCTTCCCTGCCTTCCAAGGGGCGGTAAATGGAAGTGCAATACAATTGTGTCTAATAATAGCCAGCATTTATTAAGTGCATATTTCCTAGGCACTAGGCTAAATAATTCAATTTTCTCCACAAACTGAAAGGTTGCCTGTGATTATCCAGAAGATGGTGGGCTCAAGATTTGATCCAGAAGTTGAACTCTAGAGCTGTGTTCTTTCTTATGCTAGTCCACCTGCCAAGATTCTAATGAGACTCAGAATGGCCTTGTGGGTTTATGTTCTGGGAACTGAAGAAAGATGTCATGGAAATCTGATTTTAAAGTAGTTTTCATAGTATTCTAGTTTGTTTTTATATTACTGTGATGAAAACACTGACTAAATCCAACTTAGGGAGAAAAGGGTTATTTAACTTACATCTCCCGGATCACAGTTCATCACTGAGGGAGCCCAAGGTAGAAACTCAGGGCAGGAACCTGGAGGCAGGAACTGAAGCACAGGCCATTGGAGGAATGCTGCTTACTGGCTTGGTGTTGCAGAAATGTCCTTCCCAGGAGAAATGTGTGCACAGTGCTCCACTTCTACCTCTTGCTCTCAAGGTCCCAAAGACAGGAAAACTCTCCTTACAGTTTAAAAGATTCTATTGAGTTTAATGGGCTTGCTCACAGACCAGGTGGGTGAGGGGGGTCACTTACAGGATTTTTGGTGCTCTCCCTCCCCTCATGTCCAGACCTCTGCACAAGATGGTAGCCAGAAAAACCCGCCCCCTTGCATCACCTGCCTGTATGCCCTTAGCCCATTTCCCTTATACAGCCGAGGTGAGCTGGCTGGTTGGGAGGGGTTGCTGGATCTCTGGCTCCTCCCTTTCCTTCAGAAGAACCATAGTCAAGTTCACAATCTTGGGGGAGCTGGGGGTTCTTATGCATAAGAAAGCATTTGATGTCCTAAGTCCATCCTTCTTTTGGAAGACTGCCTACCTTACACTTGGTCCTCTAGCCCAGTCTCAGCTTGCTTTCTTATACAATACAAGCACAACCTACCCAGGGGTGCCACCACCCAAAGTGGGCTGGGCCCTCCCACATCACTCAACAATTAAGAAAATATCCCACAGACATGACTACAGGCCAGTCCAATGGAGGCAATTCTCTGGTTGAGACTCCTTCAACCCAGGTGTGTCAAGTTGACAATTAAAGCTACCCAGCACACACAGGCTAACCTCGTCTTATTAAATTGTTCCTATAGAGATCTGGAATCCAAGTATGGCATCTACTCATTAAATTATTAGCATATAAAATGGAGTGTAGGGGCTGGGGAGATGGCTCAGTGGTTAAGAGCACTGACTGCTCTTGCAGAGGACCTGGGTTCGATTCCCAGCACCCACATGGCGGCTAAAAACTGCCTTTAAGCTGGGCATGGTGGTGCACACATTTAATCTTAGCATTCAGGAGGCTGAAGCAGGCCGATCTCTGTGAGTTCAAGCCCAGCCTGGTTTATAGAGTGAGCCCCAGGCTAGTTGGAGCTGCAGGGAGACCCTGTCTCAAAAAAAAAATAAAATAAAATAAAATAAAATGGAGTATAAATGTACCATCTACTGTAGGAAATAAAGCCTTCTAGTTTGGGTGAGATCCACATGCTTCCCTAATATATAGTGGGTTATGATAATGGAGATTATGCTTTGCTGGAAGAATTCTGTGCTTCTGGAGCCTGTAATTCTTTTATGTTTATCTTAAGTCCTGAGCTCTGCTATGTATGGTCAACATCAGGGTCCGAATGGCCATGTGGGCACAAAGTTCTCAAAACTGATTCCAGAGAAATGAAATGCTTTATTTTTTATTTTAATTTAATTTAATTTAATTTTTTATTTATTTATGTGTATGAATGTACTGTCTGCATGTAGGTTTGTGCACCCGTGTTGTGCAATGCCACGAAGGTCAGAAGAGGGCGTCGGATTCCCCTGGAACTGGAGTTCTCCTGGAGTTGGAGTTACAGATGGTTCTCAGGCGTCATGTGGGTGCTGGGGATTGAACCCAGGTCCTCTGCAAGAGCGGTCAGCGCTCTTAACCGCTAGGCCATCTTTCCAGCCCAGAAATGAAATGCTTTATGACTAGTGTTGCCAGATTAAATACAGGTTGTCATATTAAATTAGGATTCCAGATAAACAATGATTTTTTAAAAAATATATATTTCATGCAATCTTTTTATTTGCTAAGTCTGACACCTGATTTAAAATGATTAATTGACTCATCTTTACAGCTGTCTAGAAGAATTGCTAGAAAACTTAGATATAGAGACAAACCACTGACACACCACAGCTACGGAGAGTCAACTTATTCCATAGCACCCTTTTTTCCAAATCACAAAAGCAACTTAGTAACCCATATCTAAAAAGCACTATATAGTTCACACGGTGATCTCAAGTCCTTCACCTCTTTGAATTGCTATGTAACTGTAAACTCTGTAAGGCTAATTATAACTCATTGTGTTCAGAAGAAGAAATTGAGCTGAATGGATGTCATATGCTTTTCTTCTTGATTTTTTGTTTTCATTGTTGTTCTTATTGTTGTCAAGACAGGGTTTTCCTGTAGCCCCAGCTGGCCTGGAACTCACTATGTAGACCAGTATGCCCTGGATCTCTCAGAGACCCACCTGCACCATGCATGGCTATTTTGTTTGTTTTTCCATTTTTTGTTTTTTGTTTTTGGGATTTGGGGGGATCTTTTTGGGACAGGGTCTCCCTCTAGCCCCAGCTGGCCTGGAACTCACTATGGAGACCAGGCTGGCTTTGTACTCCAAGAGATCCGCCTTGCCTCTGCCTCCTGAGTGCTGGGATTAAAGGTTTAAGGCACACTCGTGGCTCTTTTTTTTTTTTATGACATTATCTTCCCTTCCTGAAAAGTTGCCTCAGGTTTCTCCTTCTTTGTAGATTTAATGAATGAAAATGAAATGACAAAAAAGGAAAAGAGCCAAAAATCTATCTATCCCTGATTGAGAATTAACTGTTTGCAGCCGGGCATGGTGGGCCATGCCTTTAATCCTAGCACTTGGGAGGCAGAGGCAGGCGGATCTCTGTGAGTTCCAGGCCAGTCTGGTCTACAGAGTGAGCTCCAGGCCAGCTGGGACTAAAGGGAGACCATGTCTTAAAAAGACCAAAAAAAAAAAAAAAAAAAACTCAACCAAACAAACAAAAAAACACGAATTGACTATTTTGCAAGGGAAAAAGGGAACGCTAATAATGCACCCACATAGCATCTCCTCAGAAAGGCTGAGTTTTCTATTACCCAAATGCAAAGTATGAGTTTTGCTATTTGGCTCCATATAAATTGGTTTGTTCTTTCCCACTTACTGGTTAGGTGTTTCAAAGGAAAATACCTGCAGTTTCACTTCTTAAGTTTAATGTTCAATTTCTGGAGTGTCTTTGTTGAACACTTTTTCTTGAAGAATGTTGGGCATATTCAGTTGCTACATATGACTAAACATATTGTCCTAAAAACATTTAGATATTATGGAACCCCCACCCCAAGTCCTATAGTCATGACATCTTTTCTCATAAACAAAGCTTTTGCTATTTGCTGCTTGGTAGGCTAGATTTATTCTAATTCCATAAAGAAGCAAATTGTTGTATTGCACAGTCTTTACTATGGAAGCAGAGGACACCTATTTGCACCTAACAAACACACTTAAAAGTGTTTCTTTCTGGGTTTAGGATAAAGAGAGGGGTGTCACAGCAGGGCAGGGAGCCCAGCAGGCAGAGCTGGGCAGGCCATTTCACTGTGAGTCACTAGGAATGTCCCTGACACTTTTGGAGCAGGGGCCTGTGAGGTGAAGAAAAACAAAAAACAAAAAACAAGAAAACAACAGCAAGTACTTTTTCTAGACAAGGATGCAGAATCATATCACACCTCCCTTAAGGGGTGTGGAAGAAGCAAGGTTTCTAGAAAGTCTCAAGAACGTTAGAAACTGGTTGGAGTTTAAGACATTACGCTGGGTGTGGTGATGCATGCGTTTAATCCTAGCAGGCGGATCTCTGTGAGTTCAAAGCCAGCCTGGTCTACAGAGTGAGTACCAGATAGGAAGTGGACCTACAGGGAGACCTTCTCTCAAAAACATTGGGGGTGGGGAGGAAGATATAACTTGTAAGTAGAGTAAGAAGGGTTGATTGTGGTGTCTTATATCAGCATAAAACACCCCTGCCAAGAGTAAATAAAAAAGTTGTTTTTTTTTTTATTTAGAAGCTCAAAGGTGACTTAAGCATGGATTTGTAATGTTGGCTTCTATGGGAATTTTCCACACTAACTAGGGTCTACCCGGCGGCAAGTCTGCTGGAACCTGGCTGTTCGCTTTCTCACCTGCATTATTTTACTCTGGGTCGTGCCTCCATGCTGCTTGGTGGCTGGGTGGAAACCCCATTTTATCCATGTCCCAAGAACTGAGGAACTCTGTCTCTGACCTTGATAAATTCCTTGATCAAACGGTATTTACCAGCAGCTTCCAGTATCACCTGAGCCCTCCCATCCTTTAATGTATAAACTGCTTCTCCATCCGTCCCCGTTTATTATCTTGTCTGTAACTAGACATTGCTGCCAGAATGCAGCCCCTGCAGAAACTAGACCTTTCCACAGCGGGATCCAACAAATCCACATCAATGTGGCACCACGCAGATCTGCAAAGAAGCAGGGATGCCTAACATCTCTCCCTGTGACGTCTGGAGAAGTAAAAACCAGGTACATTCATCGGCTGCCACTCAGAGCAGCCAGAGAGTCAATTCACTCCCCTGGCCTTGTAGGTTCCTCTTCTGAAGGTCCATGGGAGTTATCTCCTCCTGCTTGGGCCGTGTTCCCTTTCCTCTTGAAAGCCAAATTGCCTTCAGTCCTTCGGACCCTTTCATTCCTGTTTGAACAGGCTGGGGGCTGATTTGTACGATCTTTTCTCCTTTTTTTTTTCCCTGTCACCCCCATAAAGACCAAAGCATGAAAGGTGCTTCATGCCACTGTTTGCCACAAGAGACACACTTTTAAATGTGACTTTGTTCAGTGATTGTGCTAGGGAATGCTCAGTTTTAGATGTTCCTAGGTGCTCTTTGAGGGCTGGAGGTAGATCAAGGCGGAGAACCTCTGTCTGAAGTGAGAGTGGAGAGATGAACCTTCCCGAAGACGCTAGACGGCACAGCGGGCCGAGCTGGTAGTCTCAAGAGAGGCTAGGCTTATTGCTCTATTCCTGTAGCCAACATTAAGCTACATCCAGCCCGGGAAAGGGGCTCACATTTTAATTTGCTTGGGTGGGCATGATCTGCCAGGCTGACTCGTGCTCTGTCTGGCCTCTTCTCTGTTATTTACCTCAGCTGTCAATCTTCATGACATGTTGAGACCCCTGAGGGACAAAGTCCTAGCTTTGGGCAAATCTCTCATGAATGTTTTTATCGCTTTGTGAATTGTGAATAGACTAATTTAAATTTTTTTTAATATTTTATTGAAGTTTTGTCCATTTCCTATATCACTTCTCAGTTCAATCCAGACTCATTTCTCCCCCATGCCCCCTCCCCTCCCAAGTTCATGCATCTGCCATCCATGTCCTGTTTCCCCTTCTGAGTCTTTTCAAAGTTTTTCAAAGCAGAAGATTTGGGGGGTGGGGTGGGGGGAGAACTCTACTGCTTCAGTCAGTTCCCCGTCCCAGTTCTTTTGTTGTTGTTGTTCCCTCCAATCCATATTGTTTCAACATATGTATTTATGTATGTTACACATGTACTAAAATCATGTCATCTGAAAATAAACTCTGTTATTTCCAGATCATATTTCGAGATTCACATTGTTCCCTTTTAATTTTACATTGCTCTAAAATATGCAAACATACCCTCCACCTTTGTATCAAAATTATAAAGTCTGAAAATAAGTAGTAGCCTAATTCTAGAGCCGATTAAGGGATTCACATTCTAAGAGCACAGTTGCGTTTAGATAAAGAGAGATATAACATTAACGTCACTCAGTTTGCCTTACTTGATGCTAGCATCCACAAATGAGGGCTACTATTCATCGTTTTTCTGGGATTGTGTTACCTCACTTAGCATAATATCTTCTAGTTCCATCCATTTACCTGCAAATTTCATGATATCTTTCTTTACTGCTGCATAGAACTCCACTGTGTAGATGTACCACATTTTCTCTATCCACTCCTCAGTTGAGGGGCACTTGGGTTGGTTCCAAATCTTTGCTAATGTGAAGAAAGCTGCGATAAACATGGCTGTGCATGAGTCTTGTGGGTATACACCCAGGAGTGCTATGGCTGGGTCAGATGGTAGGCTCATTTTGAGTCTTTAAAGGGTTTTCCACACTGCTTTCCATAGTGGCCGTATGAGTTTACATTCCCACCAGCAGTGGATGAGTGTTCTCCCTTCCCCACAACCTCTCCAGCATTTGGTATCATTTGTTTTCTTGATCCTAGCCAGTCTTATTGGAGTGAGATGATATCTTAAAGTTGTTTTAATTTGCATTTCCTTAATTATTAACGATGTTGAACACTTTTAAAGATGTTTCTCAGCCATTTTTACTTCTTCACTCCTGAAGTCTCTGTTCAGCTCTTTACTCCATCTCTTGAGTGGTTCATTTGTTTTCTTTGTTTTTTTGAGTAGTTTATATATTCTGGAAGTTAATGCTCTTTTTAGTCTCTTCACAGACTAAAAAGCCTTGATTTCTCTCACCTCATTATGTACAACATCTGCAGTTAATGGGACCAAAGAGCTCCTGGCTGCCTGGGCCAGTTGCTGAATGGCAGTGTCCTGCCCTGTCGTTTCATTGAGCGCTTTAGATCACAGTTGGGTTTTTTTGTTAATGTTTTCCTTTTTTCTCATTCATTTAGAATGTTGTTTAGGACTCAGAAGCTAACCTGTTTGGGGATATTGTTCCTTTCAGTTTCAAAGGGCTGTCATGGGTTTCTCCACAGTGTATCAGGAGTCCCTGTGGAAGCTTTTATGTCCCGGGTTCATTCCTGAAGATGAATGACCAGGGCTGGACCAAGCTGCCACACAGGTATCTACATGCCAGTGGTACCTCCAAGAGAGCCTCTCCAGAAGGCAGCAAGCCCGACCCTTCTGCCAGGCTTCTTCCCAGCAGGCTGAGCTTTATGAGAGGTCTATGGGGATAAGCAGGCTGAAACCTCCCTGTTCTTCCCACTCATTGCCAAAATAAAGAGAGTTTCTCAGGCACGCAGCCATTCTGTGCCCTTTCTGGGACAGCAACAGTCCCTTTCTCAACTGTGTGTCCCAAACCACCAGTTCCGTTCTGCAGCCTCAGCCTCCAGCAGCCTCCCTGAGAATTCTCCCCCGACTTCATTAAAGAGTCCAGATCTCAGGTTTTCTCCTAACAGTAAACTCTAGCACTGTCACCTCAGTGTAGGAGTGTGGGCAAGGAGTGTCCTCAGACCCAGCTGACCTGAGTGGAGGACCAGTTGATGAACCACTGAGATACCCTTCACAGAGGTGTGCTTGCTCATGCAGAGCTTGTGCTTGCTCATGCAGAGCTGTGTATCTCCTATGGTAGTGGCCTCTGTGAGTCACAGGCTGAAGAGCTCCAGTCTTATTCCTAAGACATCTGCCTTCTCCTATTCAAAACTTGAAAACTTCCTGGTCTGCTGATAATACTTTTGTGGGGGATGGTGGTGGTGCCTACCTGCTTTTCATTAGATCTTTCATACTGCAGACAAAAATCTGACCAAAAAATGTCCTAGCCCAAAGAGTGCTACTGGTTGCCTTTGGTTGGTCACCTTCATCTAGGCCTCAACTCATTTTGACCTAGAGTAACTTCAGCTGTATGAATATGTTTTTTATTATTTATGGAATTTATATTAAGAGGTAAAGTTTATTATTTTCATCATATTTCTTCCCTCTATTGAAAATTACAAACCCCCCTTTTTTTATTTTTATTTTTGTATGTGTATGAATATCCTGTCTGCATGCAGGTTTGTGCGCCCGTGTCGTGCAATGGCACAGAGGTCAGAAGAGGGTGTCAGATTCCCCTGGAACTGGAGTTAAAGACGGTTCTCAGCCGCCATGTGGGTGCTGGGGATCAAACCCGAGTCCTCTACAAGAGCAGTCAGAGCTCTCAACCACTAGGCCATCTCTCCAGCCCCAAACCCCCTTTTATTCATGGAAGAAATGGATGCTGATGTGGGGGATGGCACCCGACCCTATATAGATTATGTTTCTTTCCTGTGCATGAATATCTATGATAAGATTTAGGTTATAAATTAGACATAATAAAGTAGGGCATTCATAATTATTTCCTATGATAAAAGTTATTTTGCTGGCATAGTGGCACACACCTTTAATCCTAGCATGTGGGAGGCAGAGGCAGGCGGATCTTTGTGAGTTCAAGGCCAGCCTGGTCTACAGAGTGAGTTCCAGGACAGCTGGGGCTACAGGGAGACCCTGTCTCAAAAAGACCCAAAAAAAAGTTAAAAATTTTAAATTGTTTATTTCTGGAATTGCCATCTAATAAATTTGGACCTCCATTAATTACATGTATATGAAGTCACAGAAAGCAAGACCACAGGTAAGGAAGGACAACTGTTAACTATTTGTCATGATGAAAATCAAAATGAATGAGAAGCAAAACAGTCCACTCTCTCTGGAGCTGTTGTCTTGGACTCTGGTCAATTCTGGCTATTTCCTTTCATGGGCTGACAGTTTGTCCAGGAATAACCTTTCAATCCTACTAATGAAGCACAAGCAGTTAGATATATAGGTATTTAAAGAGCACTAATAGTTATAGTTGGTCACTTTGGTATAGACACATATGTTTGGATGATATGTTAATCCAAGAATTACATTTTCTCCTGTTTAATATGACAGGGTCTTACTGTGGCTTATAACATCTCCTAACCTGTAGAGGCTGTAAGCTTGTGGCATCAGCCATGGGTTATTCCTCCAAGGAGAGAGCCAATAGCCAATTAGGTTTGGGATATACAGGCATATGGCTGCCTCTGCTGCACAGTATTTCCAGGCAGGCAGGGTGTAGCTGGTGCTGACGATGGAGTCTTGCTTGACTCAGGGAGACCCGTATTTGCTTTATTGGTTGAGTGGCCTTTGGTAACACTCTCTGGTATTCCAGAGGCCATCTGTACACTTGCATGTGTGGTCTCAATACATCTTTCCCATGTTAGCGTCAGGTCTTCGGCAGCAGGGCCTTATCACCTCTCTTCTTGCAGGTATCCCAGTTTAGAGACAAGGAGCCTTTACCTTTTGTGGGGCCTTGGATCCCCTGGCCAACATCTCCCTGGTAGAATAATCCATTGCTGATGTCAGAGCTCCTGTATTAATATATTTTGCTTAAGTGCATAGCTTAAGGACTTTAGTATTATATTTGGTTCTGAACAGAGGATAATCCTGTTTTGCTTCTCATCCACCTGTGCCCCTTTCCTAAGCCTAGGGAACAATCTGTGGAAGAGGGGGTGTGGTAGAATGTAAGGGCTGCGATTGGAGTGAATGGTGAAACTACAGCAATGTAGTCTGGACACTCATTTGATCAATTTGATTGAACATACAACCCCTCACCCCCTGCTGGATGGTGGGGCTGTGGGGGTTTGGGCACAACAGCCTGTAAATTGGTTTCATATGAAGGATGCTTGTACTCATGGATCATCACTTATGGGTAAAAATGTAAAAAAAAACTGAGAGAAAGATGCAGGACAGTTATGGCAAAATGCATGATCTGGGATGGGGTGGGGGTAGGGGGGAAGGGAAAGGGAAATATGCCTGATCTGAATTGGAAAATGATGTATGAAATGTACAAAGCACCAATAAAAATAAATAAATAAATTGAATTGAGAAATAATAATAAAAAAAAAAGAAAATCAAAATGAAATGTGCCATGGTCGCCGGTGGGAAGATCACAGAGCATAAGCCCCCATTTTCTTCAGGCCTCAGAGCAGGAGTTTGTCAACGGAATTACCTCTAAATTCATAATGAGTTGAAAAAACTCCTGTGCTTATCCGTCTAATGAGCTGTGTTGAATATCTGCCTGATAATAATGCCTTCTTTTGTGCTGTCTTCTCTCTATAGATGGTGCTTCATGTGCCTTCCCTCTCATGGCCTTTACGTAATACCCATTTGGTATTCCCATTGTCCATATGCAGAAAAGAGCCACTAGACCAGATAGGTAACTAAAGACTTCATGTTTAGCCAGTTTCTGCCTCTAATAAAGTAGACCATGCCTTTTGATATTGCTTCTCTTGAGAACAGGTTAGAGTTAGGAATCATTAAGCAAATGACATTCCTCAGAGTATGTTGCAAATTACCACAGCAATGCAGCCATGTGTTATGGAAGGACGAAGGCTGGCAAGCCACTTTTTCCTAGATGTGGTGATACCTAAAATAAATTGAGGCAGAATGAAGCATCCTGGGCTGAGAGGGGCCTTCAAGAAGTCTTCTAGACATGAAGAATGGCATTTTGAGGAAATAAAGAGGTGACCAGATGGCTGGAGCAGACAACATGGCTATCAGGAAAGGTGTGAAGGGAAGGGGGATAGATGAATTAGAAAAGTAAATCAAGAGCCTTGGTGGGATGCTGAGGAAACACTTGTAGATAGATTGAGCTTTGGGTACTTATTGCTGAGAAGAGAGGGCCCCTGGCCGGCAAGAAAGAGTACTGTTTGGGGATCCTATAGCTATAAAGAGTTGAGGAGAGAAGATACAGCAGATCCCTGGTGGCAGAGCACCCTATGAGAGGAGTTAGGACAGGCATGGAGGAAAGGGTCTAGGAAAGCAGTAGAGGCAAGAGAGGGCAAGCCCTGCTGGGGGAAGAGTGCTCAGACAGGGCTCTGGTGTGAGACCCTGGGCAAATAGGGTGGCTGCAGAAACAACCTGAATGCTGCCATCTTTACCCATCCTTCCCATACTTTGGTGCAGATCCTAAGACTATCTGGTAGGGCTCAACACTGGTGAATTTTGAGTATGCTGCCTGGAAGGTCGAACAGTTCTTCGTTGTGTTTTAAATCTTAGAGGAAATATAATTATTTTTACTGTAATGAGATTTCTCAATTCTAAAGAGTACTTTTTAAAGAGAGCTAAATTGAGCAATGTGGATTTCATATTGGCATTACATATATTCCTAAACACCCAGAGATCTCCCAAAATTCCAACATCGACTCTGTCAAGATTTTTCAAACTGACTTGCAAACTCTTTCTTTTTCAAGGCTACATTTTCTGCCTCCTTTCAGTACAACCCAACCCAAGGGGGCAAGGAGATCCAGTTACTCTTTTCTCTTTTAGCCAAGCATCTCTGAGCATCCATGCTGTTTGTGGTTGATGTCAGGCAGCACAAACAGCAGGACTGCTCCTCCAGCTGAAGAGCTGTAATCCTATTACGCCTACTGGAGACTGTCCCTGTAGCTCACTCTGTGTGGTAGATGCATGGAGGTGACTTGATTGACTTTTAAATCCCTAAGGGTTCTCCCTTCAAAATCCCCATGTCTAAGTCAAGTAGTAGATGAGGCATCTTGCTAAGAAGACCTGGCTCCTTTGGAACCCCTGCGGTCCCAGCTTTTCTTCAGTGTCTTTCTGGGTCCTGTACTTTGCAGTTTCCACCATTAAGCACTAGATTGGTGTGCTGTTGTGTCCTTCAGTGTGCTCCTTAGCGGGAGGTGAAGATGGCCAGCATCTCCCGGGTCATGGATTTGGTATCTTTCTTTGTGCAGCCAGGATTAATAACTACATCTTCCGTTAATTCAGTAATAGAAGGTCACAGTATTGTTTTGTTCATGACAAAGCTGTCCATATGGAGGTAATATATAAACTATGAAGTTTTCTTCACCCTGTTAGCCTCCAGTTAATCTGTCACCTCATATGATACTGCATTGGCATAATCCAGTTAACTACTTTAGCATATTTACAATGGAGTTCTAAGTACTCTGTAGTTTACTTACCTCCAGATATAAATTGCTAGACCAAATACTATACTCTATTGTAGTTTGTTTCACTTTGTTTTGAATTTTGGGTAGCTTTTGGCTGGATTTTGTTTTCCTCTTACACAAATAAACATGTTAGCACCTAATGTTCACTGTCTCTCTTAAATCTCACATCTCTCCCAAGAAGGAATTATCTCTGATTTTCCAATGAGACATCAGAGGGATGGTGCATGGTGGCAAGATCAAATTGGATCTTGAGACTCTAAATCCAGTGTTCTGTTCACTATTCCAGCCTTTCTAAAGTTTACATGACTAAGGAACACTTTAAATTATAGTGAAGTAGTGTAGTAATGGAGTACCATCAGTAGTAATGGAGTAGTGTAGTAATGGAGTACCATCAGTAGTAATGAAGTAGTGTAGTAATGGAGTACCATCAGTAGTAATGGAGTAGTGTAGTAATGGAGTAGTGTAGTAATGGAGTACCATCAGTAGTAATGGAGTAGTGTAGTAATGGAGTACCATCAGTAGTAATGGAGTAGTGTAGTAATGGAGTAGTGTAGTAATGGAGTACCATCAGCAGTAATGGAGTAGTGTAGTAATGGAGAACCATCAGTAGTAATAGAGTAGTGTAGTAATGGAGTACCATCAGTAGCTCATTAAGGACTGCATGTTTAACATAGAGTAACATTGAATAATAGCATAAATAGCTGGAATTTTAGGACAAGATAAATAAGATAGACTGATAATTATACAATGCATAGCATTCATGAGTACAGTACTTAGCGGGACTAAATAAAGCCTGCCCATCACCAGCGTACACATCATCTCTCTGCTGACTTCCTAGCCCTCTCAAGATTAATAACCCAGCTGTAATTTCAAGAACATGTTAGTCAGGCTTCCTTATATTTCAAGAAGCAACAAGAAACCCAAATTACTGATTCATCATATCTCTTATCATTAATGTAATTACACACCATTAGTGATTCCAAAATAATTATAGACACAAAAAGCAGTTAGGAATTCTTCCTCTCAGTCTGCTATACTAAAAATGTCCTATTACTCCATTTTTCAAAGCTATATTACTGGCTACTAATTTTATATAATACTAAACTTTGGAATTAAAAAGTTACATAAACTCTTAACCTTTTATGAACAGTGATAGTCCATGGGACAGTTTCAGAAATATGCACATACCTCTCTTTTTCCTGCCATATAAGTCACTGCTGTTTATCTTGTTCTTGTGCTGTGGCCACACTTCCTTGGGGATAGGTAAGAAATCATCCTATTTTTGAGTCCTCTAGGAGACGCATGTTATAACCCAGAGCAGTAGCAGTAGAATTACTGTTTTGATAGGTTAAGATATACCACAAGAGCTTAAGGAATGTAGTCCATTGTCAAGTAGATCCAACCAAGTCCCCCTAGTGGTTTAAGTGGCAAGTTCTGTCATTCTTAATTAAGGTCTGAATAAAAAGCAGTGTTCTACAACAATCATCTACAAAGTACCAGCCAAGTTAACCAATGACCATGTGGACATGTGCTTCCCTCTGAGATTGGAAGGCAAGCGAGCCTGTGTGTTGTTTGTTCAATGTCTTTGAGTCACGAGTGACCACATTCCACACGTTGTCCTTCCCTTGTTGGCTCAGCTCCAGGACTTGTCTCCTGCCTGCAGGCCGACAGTCTCTAGGCTTAGCTCCCACAAGAAGAGGGGAGGGAAAACGGCAGGAGATCACCCATAGAAATGAATGGACTCACACACACACACAGAGAGCCAGGAAGGATAGGAACTCCATTTATTTTCTGTCAGTGAGGTCTATATATTGGAGGCTACTATGCTCTGGGCAAGGAAGTGGGGAGCAGGCAGAAGGGAGGAGTGAGCCACCTTGGTTCTAATCGGGGGGCTGCAGAGCTCCAGTTTGTGCAACAGGTAACTAGAGATGTGACATTTTGCTCGATGCCTCAAGGAAAGGGGCCTGGAACTTTGCAGAGATAGGGCAAAGCAAGAATCATTGTAATATCCCGAATCTTCCTGCTACAGATAACTCTGAATGCCCACAGAGATAGATAACTGGATATCTCCAGGGACAGGTCTTACAAGTTCTCACTTCAAGCCACACACAAAGTTTCGTCCCCACAACCCATCCTTTGTTTTTTAATTAAAATGGAGCAGTAATGTCAAAGTCCTCTAGGGTGTCCCATGGGATGGCCTGGTATTGGACTAGAACGGTCTTGGCCACAACCTCAGTGAATGTATTGATTCGGTTTTTGATAAACCGGAGGACACAGGGTGCGATAGTCAGAAGGACTCCTAGGGTGAAAATGGGTCCCAGTAAGGGAAGTAACCAGGTAGTCAGGGGGTTGGAAAACCATGGGACAGAAACTTGTGGGGAGTATCTATCACGGAGTTCTTTCCTGAGGTCTTTCAGAGTTTTAACATTTTGCTTAACAACACCAGTCTCATTTAAATAAAAACAACATTCCTCCCCCAGGAACACACAGGTTCCCCCATTTTCTGCAGTCAGTAAGTCCAGGGCTCGCCAGTTCTACATCACCACGTCGGCCAGAGAAGTTATCTGTCTCTGGAGCGATTCAAGGCTATTTGTTGTGGACGCCATTGCCTCATCAAGCTTAAGAAGCTTATTTTGGAAGTCCACTTCCATGCTGTAGACCTTCGCTAGGGCTCCGCCAAATGTTCCCATCCCCGCTGCAGAGAGAACGATGCCTAGGCTGACCAGAAGCAGGATGAATATCTCTTTTGATGGTCCAGATCCAGTTGCAGCATCCAAACGACTTCCTCTTCTCATAAAGGAAGAGCTGAGGAGTGATAATTACAGGCAAACAAATTCCAGAACCAGTAGCATTTGCAGAGAGGCATGCAGTGCCATCACACCAGAGAAAGAATGGTGATTTGACACACAGGGTCCTGTCCAGAGGGACACTTCTGAGGCACCTGGGGTCTGGGGCTGCTGCAGCTCTTACTAAACAAATAGGAAGTGTAGTGAGTCGGTCGAAGAGAGAAATGCCATGAAACACTGGCTCTGTCTCCATGGGGGCAGATT
The DNA here is from genome assembly GCA_009823505.1 of Rhizomys pruinosus. Lineage (NCBI taxonomy): Eukaryota > Metazoa > Chordata > Mammalia > Rodentia > Spalacidae > Rhizomys > Rhizomys pruinosus. Next base: position 1,326,333 of record VZQC01005840.1, read on the forward strand.
CCTGTAAGGAGGTGTTAGAGGGAACAGCAGTGAAAAGAGGGCGTGTGAGGGATGCACAGAAAAAAAACATTGGGAGACATTAGGATGGGTGGTGTAATTGAGGAGATCTCTGGCGTATTCAATGTACTGAGGCCATGTTACAGTGGACTGCAGCTTTCCTTCCATTTTGGATTCCTGTAACAGAATGTGGGATTGAGTGAGGATGCATTGAGGAGCTGGAACAAGCTGGCGAGAGATACGGATATCTGCCGCAGGGTACCAGGCATTGCTATAAGGGTAGAGTTTTCCCTGTACTCCAGCTCTCCAGCACTCATTCCAGGGGTCCTGTATATTAATTTTAAACTGGTTATTTTGGATTTGGAACAGGCTTCTTGGGCTCTGAACACTCCAACCTGCAAGACCAGAATCTGCAACCACCATAAGTATCAGCTTCCTGTAAACACTGCCCTTTGTTAAGATGGGTGAAACAGATAAAGGGTGCCTGAGAGGTAGTGGTGGAATGGGGAAACACAGTGATTGTGATTGCCTAGCTGCAGCCTTGCAAAGAACAGTCCCTGGTTCCAATTACCTGATTTCTTCCCTCCCAAGTTTCTCTGACAAAAATCACCAGACATGGGTCCAGGTCAGAAGTCTATTCTAGGGCTGGGCAGAGACAGAGTTAGTTTGAACTATTATCAGAGCAGGTAAAAGGATGGCAGACAGGGGTTCAGAGGGGGGACACATGGATTTTGCAGAAGTGAGTTGTTCAAGTTTCTTCCAGAGCGACAGGCGTGTCATCTTTTTGGTTGGTGGGGATGAATCTGACATTTCTGGCTGGAATCCAAATGGGTCTCGGACAATCCTGTGGGAAGATGCAAGCAAAGCCCCTCCCAGTTGTTAACAGTGGATCGGGTCCTTTCCACTGATTGTCTAGGGGGTCTTTCCATCTGACAAGTATTTGAGAAACAGCTTGGTGTCCGCCAGTGTTTGGCTATGGCTGGACATTCTGAATCCCCGTAAATGTTAAAGAGGTTTAGAGTTGCCAATGCCATGGCCAGCTGGATGTTAGGAGGGGATTTCCCCGCCTTTTGTTTTATTTTTGGTTTTTTTTTAATTTTATTTATTTTTGTATGTGTATGAATGTACTGTCTGCATGTAGGTTTGTGCACCCATGTCATGTAATGCTGCGGAGGTCAGAAGGGGGTGTCAGATTCCCCTGGAACTGGATCTAAAGACAGTTCTCAGCCGCCATGTGGGTGCTGGGGATCGAATCCGGGTCCTCTGCAAGAGCAGTCGGCGCTCTTAACCCCTAGGCAATTTCTCCAGCCCCCTGCCTTTTGTTTTAATAACTGATATTTTTAGGACCGGATGGGTCCGTTCTATGATGCCTTGTCCCTGTGGGTTATGAGGGATACCTGTACAATGTGCAATATTCCATAACTGACAGAATTATTTAAAGTGAGAGCTAGCAAACACTGGCCCATTGTCCATTTTAATCTGTTTGGGGATGCCCATCGTAGCAAAGGTAGAAAGTAGGTGGGCAGTGAGGTCTTTGGCTTTCTCTTCTGTTTGTGGAGTAGCCCAGATAAATTTGGAATAAGTGTCCACGGTGACAAATGCATACTTTTGTTTTCCAAAGGAAGCTATGTGTGTAATATCAGTTTGCCAGAGTGCATTTGGCTTTCAATCCCCTGCGGTTAATTCCCAAAACCTGTAGCACAGGTGTTTTAATTAGAGCAGAACAGGAGGAGCAAGTTATTGAGAAAGCGGACTGCTTGCAATCCTCAGCATGGAGAGGAATTGAAAATAAACAGTCCTTGATATCTAAGGCTAGCAGAGGGGTGTTAGCTGGGATAGCAGAGGCAAGTGGGAGACCCCTCTGTGGTGACCCCCATATATGCATAGTTCTGTTAATGGTTCACAGGTCTTGTAAGAGACGCCAACCTCCTGTTGCCTTTTTTATGACAAACACAGGGGTGTTCCAGGGACTGTGAGATGGACGGATGTGTCCCAATGAAAATTGCTCCTTGACTAAGTCTTGGAGAGCTTGTAATTTCTCCCCTGGTAAGGGCCACTGCTCAATCCAGACTGGATCATTTGACTTCCAGTTCAGACGAGAGGGAAAATGCTCTGCAGTGACCCTTGGGACTGGGGGTGCTTCTTGCTGAGATGATGGAGGTGTTTTGCCCCCAGTTAAATGGTCTGTCTGAGCATGGTTGCTCTCATTTGGAGTGGCAATAACTACATCCAAAGCCTCCAAAATATCTCGCCCTAGCAGATTGATATTAGTGGGTGCTATTAATGGGCAAAGCTGACCCGTGTTTCCATCAGAGTCTTCCCAGGTGTAAACATTTTTAGTTATGTAAGACTGTGCGGGGGCCCTCCTATTCCTAGAAGTTTAGGTCCTTGGAGCAAGGGCCAGTCAGGGGGTATTTCTTGCTGTTTTATAATGGTTCTGTCTGCCCCTGTATCTATCAAACATTTAAAAGACCCACCCCCAATTTTAATCGTCAGTGCAGGATGTGAGCCTTCTGAAATAGGTGCTGCCCAGAGGGCGTGCACTGACTCTTTTTCCCCCCTTTTTCCCTGGGGTATGGGGTGCCCGTCTAGGAGCTTAAAGGAGGCAGTTTTTCCCATCTTTATCATAGTTTGAGCAGCAATCTTTCCTCCAATGATATCCTTTTTTACACCAGGGGCAGAGGACGAGTGGGGGCTGTTCAGAAGGCCCTCTGGGAGAGACTGGTGCTTTCGGGCACTGTCTTTTCCAATGACCTCTGTCTCCACAGTTAAAACATTTCTCATTTGTGGTGACAGCAGCCGCAAAGGCTTGAGCTAGGTAATTAGCTTTGTGGGAGGCTGTGCCCACGTCCTGAGTTGCCACTATCCACCTGTCATAATGGTCATTTTTTAAGCCCTGGCATGCTTGTTTGCATTCTGAATTCATTCCCTCCCAAGCAATATTTTTAAGAAGTATCTCTCTGGCTACAAAGTTGGGGATCTTCCTCTTTAGGCTGCTTTTAGTTCTTAAGATAAAGTCAGACAGGGGTTCCTCAGGTTTTTGCCTAGGAAATAATAAAGAAGAACTGGCCTGGGATTCAGTGGGTGGTGTAATTCGATCCCAGGCCTCTAGGGCACAAAGACGAACCTGGTCAAAGTACCCTGGGGCCAGTCCAGACTGTTGCATCCCTATGCTAAAATCTCCTTTTCCAAAGCACTGTTCATAACCCCAGTGTATGTTAGGTTGCCCTTGATTTCTCTGAACCTGCTGGAGACATTCATCTCTGTACAGTGCTTCCCATTGTAAAAATAGCAGACCTGAAGCCAGGCATGGTGGCGCACGCCTTTAATCCTAGCACTTGAGAGGCAGAGGCAGGCAGATCACTGTGAGTTGAAGGCCAGTCTGGTCTACAGAGTGAGTTCCAGGACAGCTGGGGCTACAGGGAAACCTTGTCTCAAAAAGACCAAAAAAAAAAAAAAAAAAAAAAAAAAAAAAAAAAATAGCGGACCTGGAAGAGAAGATCTACAGATATCTCTCCAGTCCTGGTGTTAAGAGAAGCGCAAAAGCTCTGGAGAATGGACTTTGTCCATGGTGCCTGGACACCATCCTCTCTGACTGCTTGCCTGAGTTCTTTCAACTCATTTGCCTGGTACAGGAACCAGTTTAGAGGACGACCCCAAGCTGGAGCTACGTTCACAGGGAACACCTGTAATTGAAGATCTGGGTTATCCCAAATCTGGCACTGTTTTTGTGTAGCAGAGAGGAAAGAGGAGGTTAAGATGTTCCTGGCCCCTTGAGAGGGAGTGGCTGATAATTAGGGGAAAGGTTAAGGTTAGCTGCTTGGATGTTTTTATTATCCTGTTCTATTTTTACTGGGTCTGGAGCTTGGGGGCTTTCAGAGGGAATTTTGTTGCAGTTCTCCAGGGGAATTTTAGCAGGCTCTTGGGAGGAGGGGGTCTGTGATTTAATTTTGTTATTTTCCTTTCCTGGCATGGTTTGTTGAGAAGGCCCTACGCATTGTCTCACCACAGCCAGTAGTGGCAAGAACGTGAGAGATGCTGGAGCATTCTCTCGCTGTCTAGCATTCTGTGCCACACGTGTCCAGGATTCTGAATTCTGTAAGTCTGCAGAGCACATCCACAGGGCAATATTAAGAGTTTCACTCCAAAAGGAGGCAGCTTCCTGTGTGGAAATTTTAACTCCTTGACTCTTGAGGAGCGTTTTTATTTTCTTAGCCTGTGGGTCTTTTTGGTGTGTCTGTCTGTTACCCATGATAAAGAGAGATAGGAAATGCTAGTGGTTAGGGAAAAAGACAGTTCAAAAGACTAACCTCACGGGAAGAGAGTATTCCACAGAGATGTGCAGAGCTGGCCATATAGAGGACAGAGACTTATAAAGAGAGATAGGAAATGCTAGTTGAGGGCTGGAGAGATGGCCTAGTGGTTAAGAGCACTGACTGCTCTTGCAGAGGGCCAGGGTTCGATCCCTAGCACCCACATGGCAGCTGAGAACCGTCTTTGGCTCCAGTTCCAGGGGAATCCGAAACCCTCTTCTGGCCTCCATGGCATTGCACGACACAGGTGCACAAACCTGCATGCAGACAGTACATTCATACACATAGAAAAAAAAATTAAAAAAATTAAATTAAAAAAAAAAAGGAAATGCTAGTTGTTAGGGAAAGAGACAGTTCAAAAGACTAACCTCATGGGAAGAGAGTATTCCACAGAGATGTGCCGAGCTGGCCGTGTAGAGGACAGAGACTTATAAAGAGAGATAGGAAATGCTAGTGGTTAGGGAAAGAGACAGTTCAAAAGACTAACCTCACGGGAAGAGAGAATTCCATGGAGATGTGCTGAGCTGGCCATATAGAGGACAGAGAGTTAAAGCAGATTCAAAGATTAATCTCTTGTGGGAAAAGAGTTAAATTCCATGGAGATATACCATAGCTGGTCGTGACTACCCTGGTTATGGGAGTATCTACTTGTCTTTATGGTAAAACCCTCCGAGATTTCCCTCATGTGGGGGAAATCAGGGGCTAAGAGAGAGCCCAAGAAATACCTTGTTTCCTTCTTCCTTTGGTGGAAAGTCGAGCCGCATGTTCTGGGCACCAGTTGTCGTTCGTTCAATGTCTTTGAGTTACGCGTGACCACATTCCTCATGCTGTCCTTCCCTTCTTGGCTCAGCTCCAGGACTTGTCTCCTGCCTGCAGGCTGACAGTCTCTAGGCTTCGCTCCCACAAGAAGGGGAGAGGGAAAACTGCAGGAGATCACCCGTGGAAATGAACTCACTCACTCACGCAGAGAGCCGGGCAGGATAGGAACTCCGTTTATTTTCTGTCAGTGAGGTCTGTATATTGGAGGCTACTGTGCTCTGGGCAAGGAAGTGGGGAGCAGGCGGAAGGGAGGGGTGAGCCACCTTGGTTCTAATCGGGGGGCTGCAGAGCTCCAATTTGTGCAACAGGTAACTAGAGATGTGACATTTTGCTCAATGCCTCAAGGAAAGGGGCCTGGAATTTTGCAGAGATAGGGTGAAGCAAGAATCATTGTAATATCCCAAATCTTCCTGCTACAGATAATTCCAAATGCCTACAGAGATATCAGATAACTGGATATCTCCAGGGACAGGTCTTACAAGTTCTCACTTCAAGCCACACACAAAGTTTCATCCCCACACCTGTGTACATCTGACTCCTCCCAGGACCTTACCATTAAAGAATACATTCATCTCAAAGATCCCTTTGTGGATTATTGTGACAGTCTCTCCATTTGCCAATATCTTTTAAATATTTTATTTTATTTGTTTTGTATGTATATGAATGTACTGTCTGCATGTAGGTTTGTGCACCCATGTCGCACATTGCTGCGGAGGTCAGAAGAAGGCTACGGATTCCTCTGGAACTGGAGTTAAAAATGGTTCTCAGCCACCATGTGGGTGCTGGGGATCGAACCTGGGTCCTCTGCAAGAGTAGTTGGCACTCCTAACCGCTAGCCATCTCTCCAGCCCAATTTGCCAATATCTTTTTATGTAGAATAAATTCCTGAGCATGCTACTGACTCCTGGATCCATTTCCATATTTGAAGCTTTCATAACAACATTTATTTATTTATTTATTTATTTATTTATTTATTTATTTATTTATAGACCTGGCCAAAGGACGGTGGATGACCTAGAGATTATCTATGATGAGCTGCTTCATATCAAGGCCTTATCCCATCTTTCAACCACAGTAAGTTGTCTCTTAGTCCAGCTGGCCAAGTGGATTTTGAGTTAGAGTTGCTGCTAGGCTTAGGGGAAAAATGATTGGTGGATGAGGTGAAGTCTGAAATCTTTCCACTTTCAGATGCTAAGGAAGTTTTATATGTGGAGAGGGGGAGAGAGAGAGAGAGAGAGAGGAGAGAGAGAGATTGGAACATGTGTTTCTAAAATCTGAATTTAGAAGCTGCAGACAAGAGAGCCAGGCCTGGGGGTGGGGGTGGTTCTGAATCCTTTCTTGACTTATAGAATCAGAGGGAATAAGAAGAGGAATCTAGGGTGGGGTTTGCAGGCTCACATTTTAATCCCAGCACTTGGGAGTTAGAGGCAGGCATATTTTTTGTGAAATTGAAGCCAGCCTGGTCTACATTGTGAGTTCCAGGCCAGCTGAGGCTACAGAGAGACCTAGGTGCTTTGTCCCGTCCCAAGGACCACCCCACCTAGGGCTGCCCTACTAAGAGAAGAAACAGATGGTTCAAGAGATAGGGCTGGACGTCACAGTCCTACCCACTGATGAGACCTGGCCAGGAGATAGAGATGCTGGCTCTGACGAGGGTAGAAACACCTGCACAGGAATTTGAGTCTAAGAGAAGGTGGAGGTGGCTTCGGCGTTCACGTTCACAGACTATCTAATGCTTCTGGGAATCTGTTTACCTTTCACTCTGAGCTGACTGAAGGTGCTGTCAGGTTCTCTTCCAGTGCCTGATGTTGGGGAACTAGGTGCAGGTTTTTGCTGAGAACATAAAGGCCTTTGCCACAGCTCCAAGCAGAAAGATTCCAAGCCCTCTCTGTCCCCTTTTCAAACAGGGCTGCCTTTGAATTCCTTTCATTGTATGGGGCTTCAGAACGTTCTCATTTGCATGGACTGTTCTCCCCTTCCTACCCAGTACTGCCATTATCATATTCCCTCCCCCTAGCTTGTGTTTTAAGTTACCAGCATATATGTGCTCTGACTTCCACAATCTCCATGAAATTAAAAAAATTATGGACCATCTGTTCTATCTCAAATCCCAAATACCTGGCACCTTGGAAAATCCTTGGGTTACTTTCTTCTGTAAGGAGGTAGAGCTGCTGTTTTAGAGCATAAATTGGGATTTTAAAAAAGATTGAAATTTTAACTATTTAGGAATATTTAGACTTTTCAGCTGTCTTGAAATATGTCTATCCATTTAGTTATACAAGTTTAAGACATTGAATATCCCAGGGCGTTTGCAGTGACGCAGTATGTACGATGCTGGGAAGGACCATTAACAGGAGTTGGGTGCCTCACCTTCCACCCAAGGCAAAAGATAGGCTGACAAGTTGGCAGGTCAAGACCATGTTTAAACAGCCTCAGGCCTGTGAGATGGTTCAGCAGTTAAGGTGCTTGTGGCCAAACCTGATCCCAGGAACCCACGTGGTGGAAGGAGAGAACTGACTCTTGCAAATTGTCAACTGCCCTCCACACGGTGTTCCATGTGAGCACCCCTCTCTACAGAGGCTGCCTGGCATGCACTCACTATCAGCTGTTCTGTAAAAAAGCTGTTGTTTAGACTTTCAGAGCCCAGCAGCAAACCTAGTGAAAATGGTTCTGGGGGGTGGGAGTTTGTATGAACCAGGTAAGAGACAGCTGTGAGACAGCTGAGGGACCATAGGTAACAGTACCCACACAGAACACAAGGCCTTTTCCTCATACCTAACCTCTCCGCTTTCTTTTCTTTCTAGGTGAAACGGGAGTTAGCGGGTGTCCTCATTTTTGAGTCTCATGCCAAAGGAGGGACCGTGCGTAAGTGAGAGCTCTGAGGCAGCGCCGAGCCTCGCAGCACTGTGCCTGGTCCTGCCCTCCACTGTGCATGGTGCGAGGGCAATGCCAACTCTCCCTACTGTCCCCACTCTGACCTGGCAGGATGTTACATAGCACTTGTGCTTCTCTGAACATGTGATTATTCTAGCTCATGTCAATTAATCTAAAGTATGGTGGTTTTCTGGCTCCACGTGTTCAGCACCTGCTAGCCCGAGGCCTGCCTACTCTCTACCTCCTCACTCAAAATGGGATGAAGAACCTGCTCCAGCAAGGCCTTGAGTGGTAGCTTCCATGGTGATTCCACTTGAGTTTATAGATTTAGAAGATCTAATCTGGGGCTGAGGATGTAGCTCAGTTGGTAGAGTGCTTGTCTAGCATTCGTGAAACATTCCCTATATCCAGTCCCCAGCATTACCTAAACTGGGGTTGGTGGATCATTCCTATAATCCCAGCACTCAGCAGGTGGAAGTAGGAGGGTTGGAAGTTCAAGGTCATCCTTAGCTACATAGCAAGTTTGAGGGTAGCCTGGGCTACATAAGACCCACTCTCAAAGAAATTTTAATGTAATTTTAAAATGAGGACTAAGCTAGGTATTGTGGCACATGCCTTTAATCCCAGCACTCAGGAGGCAGAGGCAGGTGGATCTCTGTGAGTTCAAGGCCAGCTTGGTCTACATAGTGAGCTCCAGGCCAGCTGGGACTAAAGGTAGACCCTGTCTCAAAAAGAACAACAACAACAACAACACAACAACAACAACAAAAAAAAACCCAGAGAACTAGTTTGTTGTTCCCTCCTCTCCTTGTACCATGGGCTCCAAAGCTGAGAAGATTTCATCACCTCACATTTACACAGTGTTAGTCATTGTTGCTTCTCACTGGAATTCAGGTTGCCCTTCAATTCTGTGATCTCATCTGAAAGCAAGAAATTTGATATTAATAGACATGAGAAATGTTACTGAAGTTGGCATTTCCTACTATTTCTACAAAATCCTTCTGCAACAATAGAGGTTAAGGATCTAGGAAGGGCAGGAAATGCTTCCTTGTCTAACCTCTTCCAGATTCAGAAGGCATTAGCATGCTGAAATTTCTCAGAGGTTCTGCCTCAGAAGGAAAACGACCACTCTATTTAAACTGACTCTTCCTACACCTAGTGAAACACAGAGCTCTTTGTTAATGGCCAACAATTAAACTTCCAAGAGACATACGTGTTTTGGAAAATGTTTGCTCTTTGTTAGGCTACATCATGATAGTTAAATAAACAGGAAATATAAATTGTAAAAACAAAACTAATTGTAAAAATTATATCATGAGATCTATCAGTCAGCAAGATTGCTATTCTAAACACTGATTCTCACTTTAGCAAGAATGTTAGTTCTTTACATTTTAAGGTTCACTTCAGTATTTTTTCTGTTTTGTTGTTGTTGTTGTTGTTGTTGTTTTTGGTCTTTTTGAGACAGGGTCTCCCTGTAGCCCCAGCTGGCCTGGAACTCAAAATGTAGTCCAGGCTGGCCTGGAACTCACAGAGACCCACTTGCCTCTGCCTCCTGAGTGCTGGGATTAAAGGTATGCACCACTATACCTGGCAGTATTTTTTTTTTTTTTATGATCCCTGATGACCTAAAATGTCTCTTTAGTGATTTTCATTCTAACATACTAGTTGTTTTTACTTTATTATGAGATAGTTAAATGTTTCATATAAAATAGAGAATATTAAAATATTTTAATTTTTATCAAACACTCCTATTTGTACCACAGCTTAAATGTTTTCTAAACAACGAAGTGGCATGGTTTCAGTTGCATGCCTCTTGTTCCCTTTCTTTCTCTCCCTCTGAGGAAATTCCTACCCTGAATATAGTGGTTACCATTCTACCCAATTAAAAAAAATATGTGTAGGTATGTATTTATCAACAGATACAATGCTGACTTACATGTTTTCAAACTTCATATTACTGGTCAGATCATTTTTTAAAAATCTATTTTCTATGGCACAATGCTTTATGAATTGTGGGGGAAACATGTATTCCATTAAGAAATGGATTGCCAGTAAATTGATACCCAGTAAGAACCTGTCTTTCAGGGCATAGCTAATAGCAAGTCTCTCTTCCTTTTATGTTCTATAGAAAGAACAATAATATTCCACCTGAATAAGTTAGGATTTGCCAGTAATTTTTTTATTTTATGTATGCGTAATTCTGGAGACTTAAAAATGATGATTTGATAAGCTGTAATTTATATTGATGTGCTTCTATTCTTGTCATAAGTCTTTTCATCTTTTTGTGTCTAGTGTTTAACCAGGGGGAAGAAGGGACCTCCTGGTACATTATTCTAAAAGGATCAGTGAATGTAGTCATTTATGGCAAGGTATGTATACATATATATTTTTTTCTTTTGAAACTTTATTATACTCCATTTGCCATTTGTTAGGGTGTCTCTAAGTAGTAACAATATAGGGCTACATTTAAATTTACCATGACATTGTGACTCAATGTAGAAAAGATATGACTTCATTTTTAATAATAAATGTTCTCAATTATTGGATTCAGATAATACTTTCTGGTACTCATGTTCTTATGTATTATAATGTTTGCATTTAAGTTAGATGGCTGACCTATTTACTCTGTGAAAGAACAGCTAAGTATTATATTTTAATGATGATCTAGTCTGGCTTTGGTGTCTGTAGGTACAGTCCATCTATAGACACTGCGTTTGGGACGGGGTGAGAGGTAGGTGGGTTTGGTTCATTTCATCTGAATGTCCTGCTCTCCCCAGGGTGTGGTCTGTACCCTGCATGAGGGAGATGACTTTGGCAAGTTAGCTCTCGTGAATGACGCTCCACGAGCTGCCTCTATCGTCCTTCGAGAAGATAATTGCCATTTTTTAAGAGTTGACAAGGAGGATTTCAACCGGATCTTGAGGGTGAGTTGGCAGCAAACTTTGACTGAGGGATATCCTGTTTTTCCCCTTCTCAAATAAAAAAAGATTTGAGTAGAGCGTTCGTCCTGCAGAATTGTGGTGAATGGATGCTCCAGGAACAAAGGGCCTTTGTTATGAGGCAGGCATGTTCAGTGTGCTGGTGCACATTCCGGAGACCAGCTGCAGACATCAAATATAGGATGCTATGCCGGACCAAATACCTCTGCACAGTCCTATCCTGGTCCACGCGAACTCACAATAAATAGCGACTGCCAAATGTCAAGTCTAAGAAGTTTCTCTTGGAATCCTAAGCTTCCCTTTTTGTGTCCTTTCCCACCCTGCCCTTCAACACAGTGGTGGCCTCCTGCTGCCCATGGATTCCCAGGTCCACCTCCAATTTCTTGTCAAGTCTGAATATTTCTCAAATCTTGACTTACTGAGTCCATGTTAATGGAAATTAATGCCAGTTGTAAAGTTAATCCCAAGCATTTTCATTCAAAGGCTTTATCTCAAATTGTGTCAAACTAAAGCTGTTTCAGACATTGGCAAATAGATGAATGTTTGGGGTGGTAGCAGGGCTTCGGAACTGCACCAGAGGAGAGCCCCCTGCAGCTCTTGAAGGTATCTGTGAGCATGTGGGATGCTGAGAGGAAATGGTCACAGGTCTTTCCCTCACCGTGCAGTTCCTGGTCACTTGGAAAGAATGGCAGTGTCCCACCACCCCTGGCCTCTCAGACAGCTTATGATTCTGGCAGCCTACTCTGCCCTCTCCCCTTCCCTGATGGCTCCCCTCTGTCCCTGTCCTTCAGTGTGTACATCTCTCCCTACACTGTCTGAAGCCCTTGTAACTACTGGCAACATTCTGACAAGTAAGTTAAAGTTCATACCATCGAGGGGGTTGGGGGGTTAGCTCAGGTGGCAGAGTGCTTGGCTAGCATGCATAAGCCCTGAGTTCATCCACCAGTACCATATAAATCTGGCATGGTAGTGCACACCTCAGCACTCAGCAGATGGAAGCAGCCATGTCAGAAGTTCAAGATCATTCTCAGTGCACAGAGTCTGAAGCCTGCCTGGGAAGCATGAGACCCGTGATCATCATCATCATCATTGTCATCATCATAGTAATAACAAAAGTTTATACCATTGAATAATATAGGAAAACGAATCATTGGAATTTGATTTGATCCGTAACTGGTCCATTTTAAAATGGAGGCCAAATTTTAAGGAAAAGTAGATTAAAATTTTTCAAAGGAACTACCTAAAGGATATTAAAGTTCAGAGGTAAACTTTACTAACTCTGAAGTTTACACTCATAGGGTTACATGCAACCAAAAAATCTTTTTAAAAACTCAGATTTGAGACCTTAAGAGATGGCTGTGGAATTGACAGCAGTTGCTGCTCTTCCGGAGCACCTGGGTTCACTTCCCAGCGCCCATGTTGGGTGGCTCACTCTTGTGCACAAGCACACATAATTAAAAATAGAATTATTTAAAAAATCAGATGTGGGCTGTTTTTATCACTGACATCATTTATAAAGCCATTCAAAATGACTGACATAACTTAAAAAAAAAAAAAGCTGGGCATGGTGGCATACGCCTTTGATCCTAGCAGAGGCAGGCAGATCTTTGTGAGTTTAAGGCCAGCCTGGTCTACAGAATGAGTTCCAGGACAGCTGGGGCTACAGGAGACCCTGTCTCGAAAAGACCAAAAAAAAAAAAAACCACCAAAAACACAGTTGTTTGGGCTGGGGAGATGGTTCAGTCAGTTAGTGTTTACTTCACGAGCATGAAGGCCCGAGTTCAGATCCCCAGCACTCACATAAAAAGCCAAGCACATACTTGTAACCCCAGTGCTGGGAAGGTGGAGACAGGCAGGGCCAAGGGGCTTGCTGGCCAGTGAACTCCCAGTTCAGTGAGAGATTTTGTCTCAAAAAATAAGGTGGAGAGTGATTGATAAATCACCCAGTGTAGATCTCTGGCCTCTACATACACACTTGCACAGACAAAAACATGTAGACACCACCCTTCCCCAGTATACACCCCAAACAAAGCAAAACAAAGGTTCCACTCCTAAAGAAAATACTTAAATATACCCAAAAGAGAAAAGGATTTTAATGAAGCTCAGTATGATTGCTACATGGTTTTTATGAAGAATAAATTCCTCTGGTCACCCATCTGCCTGTTATATAACCTTGCCCAAAGATTTCTCAGAGCACCACCACCACCACTCTCCTTTTTTCTGAGGCGAGGATAAAAGCAGAGTTTTAAAACCACAAGCTTCCTTCAAGCCTCATCTGGTCCTCCCTCTGACCGTTCCAGCCCTTGACTTTGAAAATGACTTAATTTGTAGACGCAACAATTAGCATCACAAGCACCAAATGAGTTTCTGAAGCATTTGAAATCTTTGTCATTGTCTGAGTGAACAGCAGCATCTGTATGTGGTATAATTTGTATTTGCAGGACGTTGAAGCGAATACAGTCAGACTTAAAGAACATGACCAAGATGTCTTGGTGCTGGAGAAGGTCCCAGCAGGGAACAGAGCTTCTAATCAAGGAAACTCACAGCCTCAGCAAAAGTATGTTTGCATCCAACACTGTAATTGCCAGACTATGATTAACCTTTTCACATGGTATCATCATTTCTACAATAGCATGTTCTCCCTTTTTGTGGAAGATGGCAGTGTATGTGACTTTTTTTCTCTCTCTCTATTGACTAATCACACATCTTGTGGAGTATAATGTATCCATTTCTGGCACCGCATTGAGCTTGTGCTGTGTAGAGTTATGCTGGAGAGAATATTCTCCTAGTCCAAAAGCCTCTTCCTCCATCCTGATCAACTATAATAACTCTTGAACAGAAAGCACTGAAAGAACATGTGCTTAGACATGCAGCAGCCCCAGGGTGTGGCCCCAGTGATGAGAACCTTTGGTATGTGAATGTCTTAGGGAGGATTTCTCATAGTGTCTTCATCTAGCTATTAGAGTAACTATGAGCAGGGTGGATGAAACCCAGATTTTGAATATAGAACAGTGTACTGATTGCAGCCCAGAGATTTCTCTTTGCCCTCACGGGTCCTTATTCTTACCGGCGTCAAATAGAAAATTACTCACAGTTCTCACACCTCTTGTCTAACTGGAGTCTTTTTCAGTACATCTGTATTCAGTTGCAGCTTTTGCTGTAACTTCCTACCTAAAACTTTTCTACCAAATGTACCAACGTCTGAGTGATAAAACAGGAGAACTAGTAATGAGCCTCTAGGAGATCAGAGCAAGTTGCAGATTTTAAACTGTTGATTAATTTTAAATCTGTGTATAAGAAAAGTAAACGAATGTTTGTTTGCTAAAGCAATGTCACCAAATAAGAGGTTGAAAGAGAAATGCTTCCCACAGAATTTCCCTTTGTTGCCAAGTAAAGGTGGGGTTGTTCCTTTTATCAGAGCATTCACCAAAACTGATGCATTTCTATTGTTCGGACTAAAAACCTATGACTCAGACATTTTCATCTGGATAAATCAAAATATTTGGGAAGAAGACAAGAGGAAACACATTATTAAATAGGCATTGTATGTTTTGCAAATTCTATCTAATCCTTATAACAATCACCTTTTAAAGGATGGAGAAATTTAAGCTCCTACCAACAAGGGGGAGAGTCTCAAGCTTGTGATGGGATACCCTAGCCTGACCTTCAGCCTGACCAACCTTCACACTCTGCTCCTTCTGCCTCCCAGCTTACAGTAGCAAACGCCATAGTAGGCCATGTGTCCATGAGCCCTTCATCTGCAAGATCAGGCAGTGGGACAGGAAGTCCTCAGAGATGGGGGAATTCGTCTAAAAGTATACACACAATTCTCCTATAGTCATTTCCCAAACAATATAGAGGAACAGCTATTTATACAATATTTACATTGTACATGGTTTTGTGAGTAATCTAGAGAAAAGTTCAAGTATGTGGGAAGGTTATACCAATGTAACTTTGTAAAAGGAACTTGAGCATCTGCCTATGTTGGTACATTTGGACATCCTCGTACCAAATGCTACAGATACAGACTGAAGACTGCGAAAATACTACATCTTCAACACCAAATAGTAAATATTGCAAATCAGTATATTTTTAAGAGCTGACATTAGAAAGAAGTACGTGAAAAATCTGTTCTTGAAAAACTATATTTACCATCCAGATTTCTCGATTATTTATTTATCTTTTGCTTTTTGTTGTGCGTGGTAAGGATTGAGCCCAGGGCCCCATACAAGCTAGGCAAGCCCTCTGATACTGAGCTATGGCCCAGGCTCTGTTATCTATGTTCTAACCCATATTTGTAAGAAGAGTTCTCCTTATAGCCCACAGAGGAGGAAGAATATGAAAACTTTCTTGCACAAAGCTTTGAACTACCCTGAAGGTTTTTATTTAGAGCCCCTAAATATAAGTAGATGATTTTTCAGATGACTGCATTCTTTAATAATGCCTTAGTTATCTCTGGGAAACTATGGTAACTAAGATGGAAATCTGGAGAATTCTCCTTAAGTTGCAAATATTTGATCAGAAGATGTCCTTGAGTTGGGTGTGGTGGCATGTGCCTTTAATCCCAGCACTCAGAAGAGGCAGAGGCAGACAGATCTCTGTGAGATCAAGGCCATGCTGGTCTACATAATGAGTTTCAGGCAGCTTGGAGGATGCAGGACCCTGTCTCCAGCAAAAGAAAACAAAACAAACAATAAAAAAGAGATGCCCTGAAGGCATCTTTCCCTGCTCCTTTAGTATTATGAAAGATCAAAAGCCTTTGCTTATGCCAGGCATGGTGGCACATGCCTTTAATCCCAGCACTCCAGAGACAGAGGCAGAGGCAGAGGCAGGTGGATCTCTGTGACTTCAAGGCCAGCCTGGTGTACAGAGTGAGCTCCAGGCCAACTGGGACTAAACGGAAACCCTGTCATGAAAAGACCAAAAAAAAGCCTTTGCTTATTATAAAGTTTTCTATTCAAGGTGCCTTCTAAATTATGAAATACATGAGATTATGGAGTCGAACTAAAGGCAGTATAAAGGAAAGGGATTACATGTTCTGAGTCTCCATTTTGTCCATCCAGTCCAAATTATATAATTCAAAGATAATACACCCTGTGCATGTTTACAGTAAGCCACTTGTGAAATGTCGGTGAGTACAGATTAATACACCCCACAAAACCAGTTACCTAAGAAGTTTCTCAAGGGATCATTTTCCAAGACTGACCAGAGCTGTAACGAGAGTTCATGTAAGTGAAATAGAGCTGGTGTTCTCATGAACTTCAGTAACATCCCAACAGCCATGTCTGTGGATGGATGTAAAAATTGAATTCCCCTTTTGTAGCTCGAAGAGCATCACCATGTTAGTACTGATAGTGTTATTTTTCTGGTTTGCATTTTTCCATCTGATAAATCCACAATTGTTTACATATACTTGTTAAGCTTTCAAAACTGCTTGACTCTTCCCAAGTCCTCAACCCCCAGTGAGGTATGAAAATATTAATAAGGCAGTGCCTTATCCAGATGGATTCATTTTGTGGACCCCATTTGGGGTGTCTTTGGCTCTGAGGTTGTGAAGTTTAGTAAGAAGACAAGAACCTGAATGGACTCTTCATTCCTCTTCTGGTTTGCTGCGTGGCTTTTACTTAGACTGATTTTCCCACTACATACTTCCAGCTTGTTTACAAAAAGATCTGCTTTTCTTTTCCCCTTCTGGCCCTTTTCAGTTTTAAATAAAAACTTGCTATTGGGAAAATGTTTTTCTACCACTAGTGTAAGACAACCTACTGTTTTGTATAATGCAGCTAACTGGGTGCACTTTTGACTGGAGCTGGAGTAGCCCCTTCATGCTGTAAACTGAAAAGAGCCACGATGTCTGGTCTCAAGTGATCTTGACCTCCCGTAACCAGAGGTCAAGCAGTGGCGCCTGGCTGTGTCCAGTGTGAAATCAAGTCATAACCTGATATTTTAGCCAAAACTGAAGTGCCAAGGCCACAGAGAGTGGGACTAGACAGAAGCTTCCAGGCCCTTCCTTTTTAGTTCCTTCAGCAGAGCTGGAGTCTGGGTAAGGCAGACTCAGAACTGTGCCACTGGAGGGAGCCTGGTACCAAAGAAAGAAGCTGTGTGACCTGCCGGGCAGGCAGAATCCACAGAAGAAACAAGCTCTCTATTAAGGTGACATATCTTTACTCTGTGTGATCAGACAGCACACTCTAGTTAGGGGAAGTGCAAATGGAGAGTACTCCAGTGTAAACACGAGATGCTATCAGAATTAAACTTTTGACAAGAGAACAAATTTCCAGTTAATCTCCTAAGCTACTAGCGGTGGCTCCAGACACTGCATGAAGCAACCACTGAATTCTCTCACTCATGGTTCATGTTAAGGAAGGTATCTATGTTCTTATTTAAATAAAAATTGTTTTCCAGATGGAACAGAAAAAGCCTCTTAAAGAGGAGGGCTCTTAATCACATGGAGAATTTCCTGTTCAGAAGGAGCTCTAGACAGCCAGACCTAGATGAATAGGGGAAAAAATCCACAACAAAACAATCTTGTGCTCTAAAACCTCACTTCAGTTCTGTGACCCCCAGTAGAGCTTCCACTTGCTCACTCTGTCACCTTCCACTCAAAGCATCCCTTGTTTCCCCACCTCCAGAGTAGAGGAAATGTTTAACTCTGGAGTGTACACAAGGCTTCTTCATTCAGTGCCACCTGGTTGTCTGGGGCATAGGAAACACTGAACAGATGCAGAGTGCTCTCTCCCACCCCATTTCCTGATTGATATGGCCACAAACTGCTTCTTTTATAGCTCATCTACTGAATCACATACTTGAGCTGTGGCTGTAGCTCAATGGCAGAGCACTTGCCTGGCAGGCATGAGGCCCTGGGTTCCATCCCCATGGATACACACACACACACACACACACACACACACACACACACACACGTAATCACCACGACCACCACCACCACATTGTTTCTGGGAAGGAATATGACTGACCGAGCTGAGCAGTATTCTCCACTGAAAGCCTTTTATAGATATGCTGCCCTCTCCCTTCCCTCAAGATACATTGCCTCCTAGAGGCACAGCGACTGCCATCTACTCTATTAACTTTGAGAAAGGGATCATACTTTTGAGATTAAAGTGGATTTATTAAAGTGGATTTATTCTTAATTTTTTCTCTTCTCTTCTGGGTTCCAAAGCCATGTTTCCTCTATGATTTTGCTGTTTAGCTTCCTTTGCTCCTCTGCGTGCACTCACAGTAGTTTGAGCTGACATCTGCCTTCTGGGTTCCTAATTCAACACCAGTTGTTCCACTCACTCCACTTTCATATACACAGGGTCCTATGGTAGTAGTTCTCTTCAGTCCCTCAGGCAGGAGGTAAGGCTCTATTATTAGAAATGTTCCTGACAGTTCAACATGCCTCCTCCAAGGACTCAAACAGGCAAGGAAAGCACATGGAGCGGAGAAAACTGGGTTCTCCCCAAGCTCAGTTTCTCCTCTGCTTTCTGAACATGAAAGAATGTCTGCATTGCTGCTTTTCTCGCCTGTCATTTTGCCAAGCAGGAAAGACAGCTCAGGGTTCTAGCCGAGGGACAGCACATCATCTTCTTGTATTTTGACTACCTCCAGCTTTCATTTACCATTTGCCACTATCTTGACTCTGACTTTAACCCACATTAAAATTTAAAAGTAAATATACCCTTGTGGATTGGAGAGCATCCTGAATGCATCCTCTGAAATAATGACTCATGCAATCCCCCTAAAAGTAATTTATATTTGGCATTGAAATAACTTATTTGGACTTTTCTGTTATTGATTTAGTTCATATTGATGATGCTATTATCAATTCATGATGCTGAGTTTGTTCGCTCATTAGTCCTTGGGGTTTTCTTTTCTCCTATTATTATTAGCTATTTTCCAAAGCACATACCAGTGTATAGTTGAGAAAGATGAAGCATTCCAGAAATAGGGAGGGAATCCAGTGTGGGACTTAAATTCCCTACAAGTGACCCATATATGGATAACCCAGTTCACTGTCATTTTCCCACCAGCCCTGCCCCGCCCCGTGCTGCCCTGCCCCAGGATTTATATGTTCCTTTTAATTCCCCCCTTGGAATACGGCTGAAGTTCCTCAGTTTCCAGCCTGTGAGAGCTGATCTTTAGAAGTTTAGTTCCATGTAGGGAAAAAAAAAAAGAACATTATTAGTAACTACACTTGGTGGTTTTTCTGCTGCCTTCTTGTATGCTTGGGCAAAGTCCAAGGCCTCCCCCACCACAGAGAAGATATTGGTCACAAATAAGTCTATATGGTTCTCTAGAATCAGTTTTGAAAAATACGCATAGGTAATTTGTTTTTCTTAATGATTTCTCACTTTTGAAAAACTAATGGTACTTTTATTTCTTGTCCAGGTATACTGTGATGTCAGGAACACCTGAAAAAATTTTAGAGCATTTTCTAGAAACAATACGCCTTGAGCCGTCTTTAAATGAAGCGACAGGTACGCACACAGAATACTTTTTTGTGTCCACTAAATCCATGTATTGAATTGTGAAAAAAAAAATCCTGATTTATTCTCAGTGTGCGTGCTGCCAAGGGAGCTGTAGAAGTGGGTCATGTGCATTTGTATTTAAAGAGTGTCCCTGGGTGGTGCAGACAGAGAATGATCCTTCTTACTACTCCTCTGACCCTTTTCAAGTGTAGCTGTTCCCTGCAGCGATTCAGTTTCATTCAGGTACGTTCAGAGTAGCCTTTCATAGGCATCCCTTATACTGCCATTCAATCCCACCTCACAAAAGTATCCATTAGATAATTTAAACCCAACCTCTTTCCATGGAACATTTAAAGCTGCCCACATGAAGAATGAATGGTTCTCTCTGTGGTTGTAGAGTCTTCTTCCAGAGTGTAACTACACACTACCTGTGGTTGGTTTACTGCCACTGCCCTAACAAAGAGCAAATGCTCAGACAATAGCATTAGATTGTCCTATAGTTCTGGAGATTCAGGTCCAAGATGGTGGTGATAATAGTTTATTTTCTTCTGAGGGCTGTGATGAAGTCTGTTCCACGCTGCTCTCCTGGCTTCTGGTGCTTGTTGGCAATCTTTGGTATTTGTTTACATGTGGATGTCTGCTTTCACGATAGCAAGGGATTCACCTTGTGTGTCTTCACATGGCCTGCCCTCTGTGGATATCCAGATAGTGTTCAGCACCTCATTTTTATAAGGACAGCAGGCATGCTTGATTAGATCCCAGGCTCGTAACCTCCCCTTAACTTGACCATGTTTACAAAGACCCCATTTCCAAGTAGGATCAAATCTGGACATACTAAGGGTTAGTACCACAACATATCTTTGAGAGATAATAAAATTCAACGCATAAATTCCCTTACAGTAAACAAGTTTTGCTATCCAAGACATAAAATTGACTATAAAAAAAGACAAAGATCTCGAGTGACCTAAGTTCCCAACTTACATCAGTTCCATCTTGTGAATAAAACTGAAGGAATGACCTATAGCCATCTTCTTTGTACTTTCTTGCAGTGCTGGGGGTTGAAGCCAGGGCACCACAGAGCAAGACCTCCAGTCCTGGCATTCCAATAAACAGAAAAATCCTACACTACTCTAGGTCTCAGAATAATGCCACAGACCAATGCTTTAAGCACAGTGAGCTCCACAGGGGACCATTTCTCACTGAAGGAAATTCAGAAATTTATCTAAAATCTTAGTGGTAGTTCAAAATCCATTTAACAACTGATCTTGGCAATATATTCAAGATGAAGATATCATTAATATGTACTTATAAGTATTTACAACTGACTTCTTATTTAATCTTCTAGTGTCTTTTATAAATTGATTGCTTGAGTTCTTTAAAGCAGCAAAAGTAGAGATGCTGATATAAAAGGACCCCTGGGGAAAGGAGAGATGGCTCAGTGGTTCAGAGCCCCGGCTGCTTTTGCAGAGGACCGGAGTTCAATTTCCCAGCACCCACATGGTGGTTCACAACCATCTGTAACTCCAGTTCCAGGAGAACCTGATGCCCTCTTCTGATCTTGATGGGTACTGCATGACATGAGTGCACTTACACATATAGGCAGTACACTCATACACATAAAATAAAAATAATAAATAAAATATTTTTTAAAAAGAACCCCTGGGTCCTGGCCTGTCATTTCAGCTCATTATTTATTATTTCAGGCAGGTGTTGAGCTGAATGCTTTGTGTTAGGCAGTGTGGACAAGAGATCACCCTCACTCCCTCAGGAAGCTTGGAATCTTCTAGAGGGTAGGAGAGAATGTACAAATAACTTGAATTTAAGGGTTTGGCCAGTGCTTTAAGAGTACTGACCAAGAAGACTAGAGAAAGTCTCATGGAGCATTTAGCCTTTAAAGTGGCCCTTAAGGAAGGCTGGTGACCAGTAACTGGGGATGGGACAAAGCTTTTCATACTAAGGGACACAATTAGTAGTAGCATAGAAGCAAGGAAAGAAGAACTAGCAGTGTAGCCCTACTGTGTTGTCATTGCATAAGTGGACAAGGAAGGGAAGGTCTAAGAATTTGGGATGTGGATCTTTAAGGGTCTTACATTCAAACTAAGCCCTGGGGAATAGCTGAAAATGTCTGAACAAGGAAAATGGTAAGAGCTTTGTTGGGAAAAGGCTCCTTTGTATTTGGGGGGTGGGGGGACCATTGAGAGAGCAGGTAGGAGGGGATTGCTTCCAGGAGACATTCATAGCCACAAATAAACCAAAGTTCCAAGACCAGAGGTTAGGAAAAATGCAGGGGATGTTTCTGTCTGTCCAGAATGTGCGATTATATAATGGAAGGAACTCCGTGTTCTCTAAAATGAATAATGACCCAAAGAAAGATCCTGACATATTGCAAACAGTACTGTGCATGGTACAGAACGGTATTGCGTTGTATTTAAGGAAAGAATCTGTAAGTCCTTTACTGCTGAGGAAGAACAAATATATCCTTTTTTTTAAAGCCACCTCTAAAAGAGGTAAGGATTTGGATTACTAATTATTGAAAGAAATTGGTGGGGCTGAGAATGTATTTCAGTAGTGGAACATTTGCATTGCATGCTCAAGGCCTGTGTTCTATTCCCAGTACCTCCCCTACCACAAGAAGGAAAAGAAAAGAAAGAAGGGGGAAACTAGAAATTGGTGTACCCAACGGCTGGCATGCGGGCTGTGATTCCTGAACCTTTATGTTTGATGTTAGAGACTAGGCTTACATCATAGCTTAATATCATATTTCATTCACTGCAGTTTTCTGATTTTTTTTTTTTTTTTTGGTCTTTTTGAGACAGGGTCTCCCTATAGCTCTGGCTGTCCTGGAACTCACTCTGTAGACCAGGCTGGCCTCAAACTCACAGAGATCCATGTGCCTCTGCCTCCCAAGTGCTAGGATTAAAGGCATGCACCACCACTCCTGGCATTTATTTATTTCTGTATGTATATCAATGTACTGTCTGCATGCAAGTCTGTGCACCCGTGTCATGCAATGCCGCAGAGGGTCAGAAGAGGGTGTCGGATTCCCCTGGAACTGGAGTTCTCCTGGAATTGGAGTTTCAGATGGTTCTCGACTGCCATGTGGATGCTGGGGATCGAACCCCGGTCCTCTGTAAGAGCGGTCAGCACTCTTAACTGCTAGGCCATCTCTCCAGCCCCAGTTTTCTGATTTTTTATAAACAATTCCTATGACTTAGAGATAAGGAATAAATCAACATCTTCCTCATAAAACAAATGTATGAATGTCCCTGTTACTAGTATGGACACCAAAACTAATCCTAGCTCAGGCAAATGAAACACAGATAGAAGGAAGAGGAAGACCTTCGGCAATTATTGAGCTCCGATAGAGAACTGTCAGAATTATGGTGAAGCTTGTTTACATGATAAAAATGAACACCACTGGAGATGACAGTCCATTCTCTTGATTTATCAAAGCATTAGTAGTTTTCCTACTTAGACCTATTAGTTTCCTAGCCTTGGGGCTTCTGTGACCAACATTAGGTGACTAGGGTATCATTTTCTAGTAAGGAGATGATGTTTGAAGTAAATTTTTAAGTACATGAGTAAAGAAGAGGACCATATTTAACATGAGTGTTGAGAGCTTAACCATGCTGTGACCAGCTCCTCAGCCTTTGGGCACCCATGGCAAATCTCTGCATTAGCAAAATTGAAACTACTATAGGGCTGGGAATAGAGCTCAGTGGTAGGACCCTTGCCTAGCATGTATAGTCTCCGGGCTTGATCTCCTGTACTACAAAAACAAAAAAAAGTAAATAAATTAAATTTAAACTACTATATAGCATAGGCCTTCTGGGTGGCATAGAAGGCATAGAAGGCAAGTGTTACCTAAAGCCAGATGAGCACATGGTAGCGCATTCCTTTGGTCCCAGCCCTCAGGCAGAAGCAGGTGCATCTCTGTGAGATGGAAGTCTGTCTGGTCTACAGAGTGAATTCCAGGCCAGCTGGGCTACAGGGAGATCCTGTCTCAAAAAAGACAATAATAATAATAATAATAATAATAATAATAATAATAATAATAGAAAAAAAAAGAAAACAAAGCTCCAATCAGCTTCTTTCTGGCATGTTCTCTGGCTGAGTCTGAGACTGAGGGATGGCAGCCTGGGCTTACCACATATTGAAATGAGTATAATTGTTAAACCTTTAGCCACATATTCAAACTTTGGCAATGTAATGTCACCAAAGACAGGGACACTGGATATCCAATGTGTAGAGTTAAATTTGTATATTTCTACTGTTTCCTATAAGGAAAGTTTCACAAGTCTCAGCCAGTGAAGTCCTTTTTTATTGAAAATGAGCATTGGGTTTTGAGCTTCGATAGACTTGTTCCTAGAACTTTTGTTTGTCTACGTATGCTCCCCCCATCAAGGATGCTGCATTATGACATTCTTGAAAGGAGCAACATTTAGCAGGGTGTGGTGGTGCACGTCTTTAATCCTAGCACTTGGGAGGCAGAGGCAGGTGGATCTTTGTGAGTTCAAGGCCAGCCTGGTCTACAGAGTGAGTTCCAGGACAGCTGGGGCTACAGGGAGACCCTGTCTCGAAAAGACAAAAAAAAAAAAAAAAAGAAAGAAAGGAGCAACATCCATGTCAGTGATGACGCAGATGCAGCCTGTCCCGAGACTTGCCTTCTTTCCCTTGCCATCTCCTTCTGCTTCACCCAGAGTAGTGCCAGAGCAGGTGCGGCCACTGCTTTTCTCACTGTCTGGCTTTTGCCTCTCCCTGCGCTGCTCCTGGGCCTTACCTGTTATGGCTGGTCCCCTCCACTCGGATCCTGTCCTTTCCCCCACAGTTCTATCATCTTCGCATCTTTCATTTCTCCTTCTGGACATAGGCAAAAACAAAGGTAAAAAGAAAAAGATATTGAACCAAAGGTGCAAGAAAATAAGCAAATGGTCACATGTTAATTCAGTATACGTGGTACTCCTCATGTGTGTGATTCTTGAATAGATATATTTATGTGTGCATGTAAAAGTTTAGGCTGGTGGTATAGCTCAGTCACAGAATACTTGCCTAGCATTACTAAGGCTCCAGCACTGAAAAAATTTTCTTTGTGGCTAAGGTGACTAATGCCCTTTATATAAGACTGTCTCTTTTTTCAATGTTATGTTTTTGTCTATTACCCTAACAAATTGAATGGCTCTATCAGCACCATAATTTTCAGATGAAGGCTTCCATGCACAGAAAAGCATACCCCAAACCAACACTTAAGAACAGGCAACCAGGAACAAATAAATAGGTACTCTGCCTTTCCTAGAGATGTTCGCAAGAATGTAATTACTTCTTGTTTTCTCCTTCCAGATTCTGTCTTAAATGACTTTGTTATGATGCACTGTGTTTTTATGCCAAATTCCCAGCTCTGTCCTGCCCTGGTGGCCCAATATCCTTTTGTTGTGGTAAGTCTCTCCTCTCTTGGAAACCCTCCCCTCTATATGGCTGTCACCTCATCTTGTTCCCTGAAGGTAAGTCGTGATTCAGGTGCTGTTATGCTGTCTACTCTTATCAGTCTCTTAAATGCTAGTATCTTCCCCAGTGCAGACTCTAGAGCTTCTTGACAAATATCTGTCTGTCTTGCTATGTTTAAGGATTTGTAGCTTACTACATATATGAAATATGAACCAACTTCCTTCAGTGCTGTAGTCCATTTTCTGTTACTATGACAGAATTTCTGATGCTGGGTCATTTATAAAGAAAGGAAATTGATTTAGCTCATGGTTCTGGAGGCTGAAGTCTTATGGTGCTGGCAGCTGCACCTGTCAAGGGCTGTCACTGTATTATTAACTGACAAAAATAAGGTAGGCAGGCAGGTGCAAAAGAAACAAAACACAAAGGGTGGCTTCACTTTATAACAGTCAGTTCTCACAGTGACAAGTCAGTCTTGTAAGAGTGAGAAATCGGGACTGGAGAGATGGCCTAGTGGTTAAGCGAGCCGACTGCTCTTGCAGAGGACCCGGGTTCAATCCCCAGCACCCACATGGCGGCTGAGAACCGTCTTTAACTCCAGTTCCAGGGGAATCCGACACCCTCTTCTGACCTCCACGGCATTGCACGACAAGGGTACACAGACCTACATGCAGACAGTACATTCATACACATACAAAATAAATAAAATTAAAAAAAGAGTGAGAAATCACTCACTCCCTCAGTTATTGGTCCAGTCCCACAGAGAGAAGCATTAATCTGCTCATGAAGACTGTGCCTGCATGACTGATTCACCTCTTAAAGGTCCCACCACCTCTCAGCATCCTTATACTGGAAATCAGATTTCAGCATGAGTTTCAGGGGAGACAAACCATATCTGATCCATGCACTCAGAAAGATGATTGAGGCAGGAACTGTGCATGCAAAGGAGACAGGCTAGAGAATGATATGGATAGGAAGTAGGGAATATTATCAGGGAGAGTTCTCTAACACAGGCTGCTGGACAGGAGCGACTTTACCTGCTTGTTTCCTTCATAGTTTTCACAAGGTTGCCAACCCGATGAGATAAGCACAAGTTACTGTTATGACATGACTTTTTCAACTCATCCTAATCCATTCTCTCCTCTAGATACTGACATTTCTTCCTTTGTTGATGTTTTATATTATATCATAACGTCTTAAAGATATAACATTTGAAATTCTAAGGACATTTCCACTAGACAGCTTGAAGAGAGTTGTTTTGCGCTTTTCAATAATATTTTGAATCAACCAGTTGTCATACCACATCTGGCACAGAGGGAACATTTGGAAAATGTAAGTTCAATAAAAGAACTGAATTTCATGAATGAGTTTCACTTAGACTTTGGAGGACACATGAATGTATATTTTCTGATTCTGTTTAATTTTAAAGGCAACAAAAACTTGGACCTCCAAACACTTTGGCCTTTTTGAGCAATTAAGTATATTGAAAGAGACTGTCTCTTTCTTTCTTGTGCAATCCAATCAATTCGGGCATGTTTTTCTTTTTCAGAATGATAATTGCCATACCTCATTCTCATTTTCTTACTCACCTATAATTCTCTTTGAAGTCAATAGAATGCATAAGGATGGGAGATTTGAGTTGAATTTATTACTCAGAGAAGGCTGCAAGAGTGAGATTTGGGTGTTTATTTGCCTGGAAACTATATCTCCAAGTAATGACAGCTTAATGAGTCTTACATATATTATATATTCTTTCTGGCTCATTTTCAGTTTTTCTAAAGTAAAATTAACATATTCAGGAACTCTCTGTGCTCTCTTAACTCCATACATGGTAATCATTATGAGACATTTGAGACTTGTTGGAAGGCAAAATAAAAACCACCACTGAATTCAACCTATTTTCTTCCATGGTTAGCCCACTGATAAGCCCAAGGTGAACAAAACCAAAAGGAAGTAAGAGAGTCAAGTGGACCAAGTCATCGGCTTTACAACTTGAAGCCTGGAAAAAGTGGGCTTTTTTCTTTATTAGTTTGTTCCCCTTCAACAGAGACAGCAAACATTCATGCTGGCTTTTGTTTTGAAAACAGCGGTTCCTGGAGGGAAGGTTCATGACATGCCCAGCCCTAAAGGAGTCAGGTTGATGATACTGGTGAGGAGACAAGTAAAGTCAGCACTAGAAGCAGTCCTGGGAGACCTGCAGTCTTTAGTGTCTATTCTGTTCTCAGTAGATACAGCATAGTATAGAAGTTTAGGATGGCTGGATGGGTTTTACGCTACCTGCTACCTTCAGGTAGTATAAATTGTGAAATACCCCTTCCTTCATACTTGGCCCTGTGAGAACTTAGATTCCTTTCATCATTCTATTTTTTGAATCACTGAATCTTCCTCTGCGTCAGGCCTTATCCTAATAGCCTTTGCCCCTATAATGTCATTTTGTCCTTACATGGTCCTACCAGATTAGTATTAGCTTTGCTTTGCATATGTGGCCTTGAAGCCTTTCCCAAAGGTGGACTGGTGGTCTCAGGCAGTGGAAGTGTCATCCAGGTTTTAGGGTTCCAAGCCTGGAATTTGTCATTTGTTCTCTTTGCAACTTATTTCTTTAAAAGTGTATTTGAAATTTTCATTATTCTGTAACCCTTAATTACAGTTCAAATATACTTATTGGGCTCTAAATATGATATACTATGTGAAATTCACAAAAATTCAATTAAAACTTTACAAAAAGAATGTTTAGTCACAATGTATTGGGTGATACATGTTTTTCTGTGCTTCTGTTGGGTAAAACCAAAACAGATTTTGTTAACAAAATGCCCTGTAGGACATCCATCTATCCTAAACATTCTCAGAGCTTTTTGTATTATTTATTCTTCTGAGAATTTCATATACAAATATTATCTTTGCATTATTTCCATCCTGCCCAGTCACCCACCAACTCTTCCCTTTCACCCCTGCTCCCTCTCAATTCCTTCTCCTCATCTTTATCATTGTTACATATACATACATTTATAAATATACATATATATATATAATGCACTCAGAGGTTCTCTTGGTGGATTCCTTTTTTAAAATGGGTATTTTCAGGCCAGGCATGGTGGCACATACCTTTAATCCCAGCACTTGGGAGGCAGAGGCAGGCAGATCTCTGAGTTCAAGGCCAGCCTGGTCTACATTGCAAGCTCCAGGCCATCTGGGACTAAAGGGAGAACCTGTCTCAAAAAGACAAAAAAAAAAAAGAGACCAAAAAATGAGTTATTTACATTTTAATAGTTTCCCAAATGTATAAGGCTCTTAGCATATCTATTCTGCACATTCACCTAGAGAACTCGGGATTGTTCCACTAGTGACAGATTCAGCATGCAGGTCAGTCCTGTGGGGAAAATCAAGAGTGGGGCCTTGGGCTATGAACTGTCAGTCAGCACTGTTCAGTTCATGCTAGTCCTATGGCCGCTAAGTTAAAATTGGAATTGTAATGAGATGAATTTTATTTTATTTTATTTTTATTGATTTAAGGCACATTAAGTTAGTGGATAGTCGTTAGACAGCAGAAAACCTACCTGTATGTTTTGGAAACAGGAGCTTCAAATGAGAACTATTGTTCTGTAATGGCTAGGGTCAGTGTCCTAGGAAAATGGACTCTTCCTATTGCAAGTAAGTGAAAGGTCAGGCCTCAAGGTCATATATGTGTATTACACAGATTTCAGCCCTCCTCTCCTATCAGGGAGATGTCATGCATAGGGTCTTTGGTGAACTGTTTTTCTGGTCATAATTAACAAACCATTTGTGACTGACTTAAGGAATCAGAAGGTAATGGGGCAACTCAGAGAACTGGGTGATACCAGGCTCCTTTAGCCTAGGGGGCTGGAGAGATGGCCTAGCTGTTGGGAGTGCCGACTGCTCTTGCAGAGGACCCGGGTTCAATCAGGTCCACATGGCAGCACCCACATGGCAGCTGAGAGCTGTCTTTGACTCCAGTTCCAGAGGAATCTGACACCCTCTTCTGACCTCCGCGGCATTGCACAACATGGGTGCACAGACCTACATGCAGACAGTACATTCATACACATAATAAAATAAATAAAATTTTTTTAAAAAAGAAAAAAAAAGGAGCCTGAAGAGGCAGGACCTTACCGTTGGGACAGATCTGCTGCCAACCCTCTGGGCCCTTGCCTCATCCCCACATTCTTGGGAAGGAAGGTCTACTTGACGCGATCACTAGACATCTTGGACAAGTGAAGGTGAAATACTTTTTTGTGTAGGTTTACAGAGGGAGCCTGATAAGACAGAGTGAGTGGAGAAATGGATAATGAGCAGGCAAAAACAATGCTGTGTGTACATTGCTTAGCAGCAGTGATGTGGAATGTGCAGTTGGACAAGTGGGTTGACTCCCATGTTCTTAACACGGGGCATAGAGACAGTAAAATGCTTAACCACATTCCACTAGTCACTTGCTTTTGGTAGAATATGGAGTGTTTTCAAAGCACTTGACATCTCTGACTTTTCATAGCAGTCCTAGGAAGCAGTAGTCAGTAGTTTTCACTGCTCTTCTTCCAAATCAATAAACGAGGATAATGAAAAATTATGATTTGCTCAGAGAAAGGTAATTACTAGTACAGAAAAGGTTTGAGCCCTGAGCCACTGACACCTATTTCTGTTCTTAAGCCACATTGTATGTCTCTTGCAATTTTGCTTTTAGCATGGAAAAAGGTGGTAGAACTCAGTTTAACATTAATATATCAGCCCTTTTATGTGCTAATGAGAGAGGCTCTATTCATTAGATACACTTTGGACATGATTTGACCTGATGAATACAAGTGCTTTATAATGAGTCTTAAAATCATATTTGTTCAATTTCTATACTTTTCATCTCCAGCTTTTTAAATCTTTTAAAATCTATATTTAAATTTCAGTTCAATTTTCCTTTAGTCCCCAAAAGAAAATTAAAGCTGCCTATATATAAAACCTTTCAGATATAACTATAAGTTATATTTTGGTGTGTATTCTTGCCATCTTTTTTAAAATACATGTGGACATATACTTTAAAATGTGTGTGTGTGTCTGTGTGTCTGTGTAGATATATGTGTACAAATGTACACATGTGGGACCCGAAGTCCACCTTGGGTTTTGTTCTTCAGGAGCCATCCACTTGTTTTTAAGACAGGGTCTCCCACTTCTACTTATGGATTAAACCAGGCTGACTGGCTTTTATGCCCCCAGGGAGCCATCCATCTCTGCCTCCCCATAACTGAGATTAAAGCATGTGCCACTATGCCTGGCTTTTTTAGGTGAGTGCTCTGCCATCTTACCCAGACTTTATAAGTGGGTGCTGGGTACTCAGGTCCTCATAATTGTGCAGCAAGCATTTTATCAGCTGAGATCTCTCTCCAGCTTGATATATACTTGTAAATGCAAGAATGAGACCATTTTGTAATTTCATATGCTTTTCCACTAACTGTTCCTTGTGAGTATATTTTGATACCATTACATATTTTTCTACCATTAAAAATATAAACAGCGTTGTCATTCTCAAAATATTTCCCTCGCAAAACCTTTCAATTGCCACGAAAAGAGATTCACCAAGCATCTCACTACTGTTAATAGTCTTATGAAGAGTGTGCCAGAATTCTGGGTGGGCAGGATCTAGAGTGTTTTGTTTTCAAATTGCTCTCTTTTTTGTCATTTTCTGCTTTATGATTAAACTCTACCACATTTTTTTCTCATATATGTACAGGCTGGCCTTCAATTCAGTAAGTGATTACTGTAAGTTTTTATTTTTGGAATTTTAATAACTATCTCTTTATTCTGAGTGGTTTTACTTCGTTTCCTTTTCCAATATCCATCCCCCAAACATGAGGTCAAAAGAAATAGTGTATTATTTATTTCATTCGGCAGTCTAGGCATTGGGGCTGGGTGCAAGAAAACACCTAGACGCTGACTATCCTGGCAGGAGTTTGGAGAGTCCATGTTTAATGGATGCAATTGTGGTTTGTAGTCTGCATTGTGGTTGACTCCCTAACAGGTGCTGTGGCATCTTAGGAAGTCACTCTGTCCATGTCTAATGCTTGCTGCCCTTAGCAACAGTTGCAAGGCCTCCATGCTGACTAGGACAGTAAAATTCAGAGAGGTTTTCTGAGCTTTTAGGCAAAAAAAAAAAAAAAAATGCAACATTGAAGACAGAAAACAGGAAGCCCATGACCCCAATTGCTGAAAACAAACATCTGGCAATCGTGGAAGAAATGAAGCCTAGGATACCTGGGATGAGTAGACAGCCACAAAAAACGGAGTCTGTGGCATCATAAGCATTTAGACAGCTCTGAAACACCCTGCCAATAAGTTTTTTTATGTCAGTGAATATGAATCTTTGTTATTTGGGATAGATTCTTATTGAAGCTAAAAGGATCCTAAGTGATAAATGGTTTATATTTAAATGTATAGAAAGTTAAATGCAGCAGTAATTTTGGTTGAGTATTTTCTATTAGCATACTAATTTTTTTGGCTGAGTATCAGCACAAATTTTATGCTTTTGACATGGAAGTAATTTATTTAGTTTACCAATTAAAAAGGGGAAAAAAAACAGTATATGGATTTGCCACTAAGTTCTAGCTAAAACTGCCTTTTATGTATTTGGTCCCTATACAGAAATAAACATAACATTGTCCCTTTCTGTTTATAGCTCTGTGAAACTGACCTGGAGATATTATCATTATGGCTTGGCTGGGGTCCTAATGATGAATGAATGTGAAAATTTTTCTTGTTGTCAATGATTTATAAAGCTAACTTAATCATCTTTATTCCCCCTTCCTATTGGTACCTCCCACATCCCCCACCCTCAACTGGATTTCATACATTCTGTTATTTGTTTAAGGCCTATCCAGATGATTTAATCCCCTGATGTCCCACAGTACAGATTCATCCCCTGGAATCTAGTCAGCCTGTCTAGAGTCTCTCCTTTAAAGAAGCTCAGCTCTTCCTCACCTAGTAATAATTAGTTGCTAACAGCTCTTCAGCTGAGATTGCAGCCTGCTGCCTGTTTCCACAGTTCTATGGTAGGTTTTTGTCTGCTGAGTTTGCATGGGTCTTATACATGCTATCACCATTGCTATAAGTTCATACAAGCAAGGTCCCAGGAGCCTTGTAAGACTAAATTCCCATATGATCATGCACCTCCTCCCCCATTCTTATAATCTTTCCACCCTGTGTTCATCAGTGGTCCCTGAGTCCTGAGTTCATTGTTCTCTGCTACATGAGGGAGCTTCATTGATGAGAGTCGAGAGCCACATTAATATTCTCTCTACCCCTGTTCTGCTATGTTCCATGAGTCTTGTGTGTAGAGGTTCCATTATAGATATGTTACTTAGGATTGGGCATTTCAGGGACGATCTCTGTATGTGACCACATTACAGTGTGTAACTCTGTAATAGTCTCCATCTGTTGCAAAAGAAGCTTCTTTGATGAGTGGTCACTGGCATATTTACCTGTAAATACAAGGATTTAGCAAATAGTAAGAAATTATATTTGTCTAGGTATGTGATAGCTTTGAGGTTTTCTCTAAGATCTATGACCTCTCCAGCCACAGTATTTGGCTGTGTTTACAGTACCACACATGAGTTCCCTCCTATTGAGTAGGCTTTAGGTCCAATTAGGTAGTTGTTCATTACCCCCAAGATAAAAGTACTACTTTTCCAGGGGATCCAATGCCCTCCTCTGACTTCTGTGGGCATCGCATGATACAGGTACACCTCCTGCATGTAGGCAATACACTTGTTCACATAAAATAAAAACAAGTCAAATATTTAAAAATATTTAGTTAAATTTTTGAGAATTTCATATGTGTCCCAATATAGTTTTATTTTAATTACATATGTGTGTCTGTCTGTGTGTGCATATGGGTATGTGCACATGAGTGCAAGGGCCTATGGAGGCCAAAGGCATCAGCTCCCTTCTGATCTACAGTTATAGGCACTTGAAAGCTACCAGTCATGGGCTCTGAGAACTGAACTCCAGTTCTCTGGAAGAGCAGTAAGTGCTTTCGCTACTGAACCATCTCTCCAGCTCCTCTTTCAATTTGTAAAACAAAAATTTTCAACTTAAATTTAGTGGAAGTTAAAATTGACCTTTATGGTCCCTATTTGATTCTGAAAAGTGTTTGTTCACCCCCATGAGAACAGTTTCCTTCTATAGTCATGCAGTCTGAGAATTTCCTTCTGGTGAGGAAGTTTTGATTTGTTGATTTGAATGTAGTATGCTCCTTTGAAGGAAACAACCATCTTGGCAAATGAGCTGCAAAATATCTCATATACATTTTCTCCATGTCACAGCAACACTCTAAAGTATGTCTTTTTAAAAAACATTTTAATTGAGGCTGAAGAGATGGATCAGAGGTTAAGAATGCTGGCTGCTCTTTCAGACAACCTGGGTTCGATTCCCAGCACCCAACATGGTACGTAACAACAGCCCATAACTCCAGTTCCAGGGGATCCAACGCCGTCTTTTGACCTCCCCGCACATTGCATGACATGGGCACACCTCCTGCATGTAGGCAATATACTTGTACACATAAATAAAGATAATAAGTAAAATATTTTTTAAAAATTAGTTGAATTTTTGAGAATTTCATATAATGTATTTTGATCATATTCAGGCCACCTCCCCTATTGTATGTATTCTTTGAAACCCACTTTTTTAAATTAAATTTTTTAATTAATTTTATTTATTTTTATTTACTTTTATGTGTATGAATGTACTGTCTACATGCAGGTTAGTGCACCCATGTCGTACAATGTTGCAGAGGTCAGAAGAGGGCATTGGATTCCCCTGGAACTGGAGCTAAAGATGGTTCTCAGCCGCCATGTGGGTGCTGGGGATCAAACCCGGGTCCTCTGCAAGAGCAGTTGGTGCTCTTAACCACTAGGCCATCTCTCCAGCCCCTAAACCCACTTTTTACAATAAGAGAAATGAAATGTGCTGCCAATTATACCACTATTAGAAGAAAATTTTAATTCAGGCAGTGTGCTGGATGGGACCGTGTCCTATTTGGCTATTACTAATTCCAAATCCCTAGTTTGAAACTTAAAAGGAGAGTAGTAAGACACAGGAAATTCTAAAACAGGGAATTCTGAAAATCAGTGTGGGAAAAAATATTCTAAGCAAGAAAATAGGACACCTGTTAAGAAATGGATGGTGCCAGGCTTGGTGGTGCACACCTTTAATCCTAGCACTCGGGAGGCAGAGGCAGGCGGATCTTTGTGAGTTCAAGGCCAGCCTGGTCTACAGAGTGAGTTCCAGGACAGCTGGGGCTACAGGGAGACCCTGTCTCAAAAAGACCAAAAAAAAATGTCTTCCTCGTGTGATATCCTTATCCATGAGAACTGAGGAAGAAAACAAGGCTCTAGACAGACATCAGACTTAGACTTAACCGTAAGAACGTAGGTAGTCTGATTCCAGAACTTGCATTCTAGAACTTGAACTTGAATTCAAGGAAAAGACAGCCCCAATGGTCAGTTGTTGGGATGTTAGACTGCTCCACAAAGGCAAGCAGGTGGCAAGGAGGCCCCAGGTTATAGTGGGCAAAGAAAAGGCTCTGAAGTCAGACAATCCTGTTTAAGATCCGTATCTTACAAAGCACATTATGAGCAATTATCCTTAACCCCTGAGAGACCCCTCTGTATAATAGGAGTAATTATCCTTGCCCTGCCCACTCTCTGGGTTGTTGTGAAGATCAAATGAGGTTATGTGTGTGAAAGTACATTATAAACCTTGACAT
Organism: Rhizomys pruinosus; assembly: GCA_009823505.1. Lineage (NCBI taxonomy): Eukaryota > Metazoa > Chordata > Mammalia > Rodentia > Spalacidae > Rhizomys > Rhizomys pruinosus. The sequence continues at coordinate 1,360,945 of VZQC01005840.1, forward strand.
CCCATTAAATACTGCCATGATTATTGTACCATCACGAGAAGAGCGTGGCATAAGGTAAAGCCTACAAAAGCTGTCTCCTCAGTGGGCAGATGACCCCCAAAGTTTGTTTTCAGCTGCAAGCAGAGATCTTGTATGCAAAGCAGGGTTTTCAAAAACAACAACATTGAAGAGTATCAGTTTGAATGTTGATAAGTGTTTTATAAATAGCTGCATAATTAGCATGTACTTACTGCAAAAAGTATACATAATATTTTATTCCCTGTTGTAGACTGTAATGAATCTGCTGCCTCCACATCCTAGGAGGCTTTCACTTACTTTCTCTGTGATAATTTTAATACATGGAACCATTATTAGCTGAATTAAGAATAAGTAAATGAGCAGTTAAAAAAATACAGAAAAATTACAGGTGCCTGTGGTGAGTAAGATAATAACTAGGTAAAAATATATGAAATAATTACAGTCTTTGAACGGCAGAACTGGCATGAGGAAAATGACTCAATGGAATATTAAGCCTGCTGTTGGAAAGGTGGCAAGACTGCAGCCTGCCTTGTGGCCCTCACCTCTTCCATTCCCAGCCCTGCCATGGCACTGAACACATACCCCATCTGTCCTCAGCCAAAGGACACAGTGCTGAAGGACCTGGTCCTCTTCAGTGGAGACAGTCACAATAAAAGCTTGCTTGTCATCTTGTCAATTCAATTCCCAATAAGGAAAGATTCTGTTTAAAAGATGTAGCAGATGCTTTGATACTTGTGTATACTTCCTGTTGCTGGTAGCCTTGATTGGCATCTTTATGAATCTATTTAGAATAGACCCATACCTGTGTTTGACAGGGTCACAAGGTAAGATTTCAGGTCATTGAAATAAAACTCTTAAAACGCTGTGATTTTTCTATTTAGAATTTTTATTTTATGTGTATGAGTGTATTGCCTGTATCTAGGTAGGCACACTCTTGTTGTGTAGTGCCCACACAGATCAGAAGAGGGTATCGGATCCCTTGGAACTGGAATTAGAGATAGCTGTTAGCTGCCATGTGGGTGCAGGGAATCGAAACCAGGCCCTCTGCCAAAGCAGCCAGGGCTCTTAACCACTCACTGATTGACTGACTACCTTAATTCAATCACACAATTTAGAATGCTACATAGAACATACTTTTCCAAAAACTACTTCAAAAATATCACAGCTGGGGCTGGAGAGATGGCTTTGAGGTGGTATTTTGTTTTGTTTGGGGCATTTTCCTCCATCTCTGATGAATTTCCCTGTTATCCAAGAAACTCCTAAATCTGTTACATATCTATAAGGAAATGAATATTAAAATTAGATAAAACAAAACAGTATGAATATTTTAAAAAGACTACTGAGGCCAGGCCTGGTGGCGCACACCTTTAATCCCAGCACTCAGGAGACAGAGGCAGGTGGATCTTTGTGAGTTCAAGGCCAGCCTGGTTTATATAGCAAGCTCCAGGCCAGCTGGGACTAAGGGGAGACCCTGTCTCAAAAAGACCAAAAAAAAAAACTATTGAGGAGAGAGATCTGATAAATTGAGTTCTAGCCCCAAGAGTTTTATTGATAAAGTTTGGAAAATCATTTACTGTTGTACCTCCTCGGTTTCCCTGATAGAGCTGAAGAAAATATTATCAAAAGACTTTGAAAACTGTGACTTCCTGGCTCATCTGAAATAAGTACAGTGTGTCAGTGAGGAGTTTGGCCCTTTAAACTATTACAGTCTTTATACTGTACTTAAAATGCAATTTATTTAAGATACCAATTTAATTGTATTTAAAATACCAATTCAGTAAATAATTCTAGATTTTCTTTTTTTTAATAATTCTAGATTTTCTTACAGACCTTCAACCATTCCAAAATTTTAGGTGGACTCATGTGGGAATATACAGAAACCACTCCCTGGAACCATTTTAGGCACAGTCAGTTACCCATGAAGTCTTCTCTGTGCCCCTTAAGAAACTGCTTCTGGGGACTGGAGAGATGACTCATTTGGTAAAATGCCCAAAATATGCAGACCCTAGTTTGGATCCTCAGCACTCATGGAAAGACCAGGCATGGTACTGTAACCTTAGTGGTCAGGGTTGGGGAAAGGGGCAGGCAGATCCCAGGGATCGCTGGCCAGCCAGTCTAGCTAGCCATTTGGTGAGCCTCTGGTTTAGTGAGAGTTCCTGTCTCAAAACAAAAAACAAAACTACCACTAACAAAACCCATAAGGTAAAGAGGAAAGGAAGACAACAACATTAACCTCTCGCCTCCTTATACATAGGAGCATGCATGCACATACACACCCCACACACAGGCACATACACACCCTACATACACGCACATACACACACCCCACACACATGCACATACACCCCCCCACACACACATGCACATATACACACCCCACATACATCCACACACACCCCACACACATGCACATATAATATACACACCCCCACATACATGTACACACACCACTCATACACACACATTCACACATATACATACACACATACCCCGAATACACACCACACACACACATGTACATACATATACACATATGTACATACACACATGTACATACACCACACATATGCATACATACACACCTGATTTCACAGACATTCGGGATACTGTCTGTGGAAGGGCAGAAGCTTTGTGCATAGGCAGGGGCATTCAGCTATAAAAATAGTATTACCCCAGCTTGGTTTAGTAAATAAACATCTGTAAGAGGGAAGGCCAGATTTTGTGAAATAAAGTTATTTCACAAAAATAAGTTATTTTCCCAAAGGGGGAACAAAAATCCTTAGCTTTCATGAGAAACTGAAGGAGCCTCTCTTGTGTCCTGGCTCTGGTCCATCCTGTCAGGAGGCTGGGTGTTTTCCAGCCCCGGCTTGAGATCCCACTAGAAAATTTGAATTGGGGAGGAAAAAGAAGAAAAAGAGGAAAGGGACGAAGGAGGAGAGGAATCTCACGTTAAGAGGTTTGCTTCCCCGGTGCAATTATTTTCAGGAGTTTTATGAAGCAAGCTCTAATGCTGAGACTTTGTTGCTACTGTTTGGGATTGTGGGCATGAAAGAGCCGTATCTGGATCTGTGAACCCTGTTTGCTTTCTGAGCATTTGTGGGGCAGATCTCCCTCTGAACCACGGTTTCTTCATCTGTAAATATTTCCTCCTAGGCTTTGTAGGGAACATTATATGTGTATGATTGTATGATCATATTAAAAGTGTCTTATGCATGCTGAAGCTCTACACACATTTGAAGCCTTATCACAATAATCTGTTCAACTAGGTATTCTATCATTTATTGACAAAAACCAGACTTCTACATCAAGAAGGAGGGCAAGAAAAATCTTTGTCTGGACATACAGAGACAATATATATTTAGTTATCCAGTCCTATGCCCTTGTAGGTTAGCTTCCAAGTCTGGAAAATGAGAATTAAATATCCTTGATACAGACTCAGTGTTTTGAACCATTCCAGCATCATACAGCTAAGAAAGTATCTTTGTCCTTTCCCCTCTGTGGTGTTTTGAATGAGAATGTCCCCCATAGGCTTCAAGCATTCAGACATTTTGTCCCCAGTTGGTGGCGCTGTTTTGGGACATCTTCTTACAAGGTGTGGCCATGCTGGAGGAAATATGTCACTGGGGGTGGGCTTAGAGAGTTCAACAAGCCTTGCCAGTCTCCAGTTGCTCTCTCTCTCTGCTTCCCGTGCTCATTGGAAGATGTGAACCTCGGCTTTCTGCTCCAGCTCCTGCCACCATGCCTCCCCACCACAATGGACTCTAATTCCCTGGAACTATCAATCGTAAGCTCAAATAAACTCTTCCTTTTATAACTTTCCTTGGTCATGGTGGTTTTATCACAGCAACAGAAAAGTGACTAATACACCCTCCATCTCAATGCATTATTTCAAGAGATAAGAGCCAGACCCATTGTATCACTGCCGCTGAGCACTGTACCTTACTCTGTGTAGCATCTTTATTAATGGGTGAATCAATTTGAATGATTTCTTTCCCATATACTTATTTAAAAAGTTGCAGTTTTAAAAATAGTTTATTAATTGATTTTAAAATAGATTTGCTTTGAGATTGAGAAGACGGCTCAGTGGTTAGGAGCACCAGTTGCTCTTGCAGAGGACTTGGGTTCAATTCCCAGCACCCACCCAGGGACTAACAACCATCTGTAACTCCATTTCCAGGGGAATCCAATGCCTTGCTCTGACTCCACGGGCATTGCACAACACAGGTGCACTTATACACATGTGCACTTACACACATGCGGGCAAATATCATACACATAAAATAAAATATTTTTAGCTGGGCATAGTGGCCCACACCTTTACTCCTAGCACTCAGGAGGTAGAGGCAGGCAGATCTTTGTGAGTTCAAGGCCAGCCTGCTCTACAGAGTGAGTTCCAGGACAGCTGGGGCTACACGGAGACCCTGTCTCAAAAAGACCAATAATAATAATAATAGTAATAATAATAATAATAAAATATTTTAAAGAAATAATAATAAAATATTTTAAAGAAAAAATATATTTGCCTCTGAAAAAACAAATCAGCACTTTCATTGTTCCCTCTAGAGGTGATTTTCCTAAATTTAAGGTAAACCTCCCATTCTGCATACAAGTTCAATATAAGCTTCCATTTCCGTTGGATAACATCATTATCTTCAAGTGATTCAATGTCATGCTTCATGTGTAAATGAAATGTTTTTAAGACCTTAGTCTGTACAATAAGTCAAAACAGAATGTACTATTCTTTTAAAGTTGATTTGACATGGTCAAGAATATTTTCACAGTGTAGGATATCAGAAGATGTCTTTCATAGACTTTATCACTTGGGTCTAGAACAAGCATAGATGGAGAGAAGTTCAGATTAAGGGGTGAGACTGAAGACTGCGGGTTCAACCCACAGCAGCATCAACATAGCCAGTGATGGCTGGCACAGGGAGGAAGCACAGAGCCCTGCCTCACAGAATCTTAAAAGCATTGTATTCAGATTTCATAATCTCAGCGCCCCACACTTTCCAAGGCTGATGTTCTCAAGCCCATACCCCTGCCTCTATCTGAGCCATTACTTTCTCTATTGATCCCTAAAATGAAATAAATGAAAAATACTTGCCCCATCTAAGCCAAGTTGCCATATGTCTTAGTCTATTTTCTGTTGTACTGGAACGCCAGACTCTGGGTAAAGAAAAGAGGTTTATTTAGCTCACAGTTCTGGAGACTTGAAGATCAGGTAGCCACACCTCCTTATCTTCTGCTGGGGTCCTTGTGCTCTTCCAAGCAGAATGGCAGATGGGCATGAGCAAAGAAGGAGCAAGAAGCAGTCCATTCCCAAGAGAACTAAAATGTCTTTCAAGAAAGATGTTAATATGTCACCTCTTAGTATTGTTGTATTAAGGAATTAAAACCTCAACATGAATTTTGGTGGGGACATACCATATTGAAATCATAGCATCACACAAAACACAAGTTGCTATATAATTAATCAAAAGAGAACAACATGGAAATGTAGCTTATTTCTGTCTTGTTAGTTAGCGGTTCCTGATTCTCTTTAGATCAACCTTACATTCTTGTTATTAAATATATCAGAAAGAGAAACTTGAAATTATTTCATCTCCTAATTCCACAGGTGAGCAGACAGAAGTCAGTAGTCGCCAAGTGACTCATTCCAAATTATATTTGTAGATAGTGCTACTAAAAGGACTCACTCCCAGACCCTCCAGGTCTCATCTGAGCCAGCATCTATGTGTTAGTCAGTCAACACACTGCATGCCTGATGGTGCTGCTACCTGCTGTAAGCAACAGTAATAAAATGCTATCCCAGCATTGTGGTGCTTTGGGAAGAAAAACTGAGTTATGCATACATATAAGCAAGAGACCAAAGGGTTAATCAGAAAAGAAATAATTTTCACATACGGCGATCCTTCTTCCTTTTTTTATTGTAAGCTCAGAGAGAATTGTAGCAATACAGGTTGAGCAATTTTCTTTTTTATGAATCTCGTGCTCAATTTATGAAAGCCATTTTGCAACCCATTTACATGCAGTAAACCTTTGCTTTAAGGTTCTGTCATTTACCTTGATCATGATTATTTATAGTCCTTTTAGAAAAAGGCCCTTTACTGGTTCAGCTCTCAAGTACACCACTGCCACAAGGCAGTTTTGTATGGTGCCTTTTAAGTCCTGGTAGTAAGCTAAGACGTGGCTAGTCTTGTAGCTCACTCCGAGGCTCAAATGTTGTACAGTGGGAACAAAACTAGTCAAGAGTCTTGGACTCAAAACCAACTGTGTGCCCTTGCTAGTTAATCATAACTTTTGACATTGGATTGGGTTGGTCACTTATATAAAGGAAACAACAATTTCATCATAAAACTATAAAACAGCTTCACTGAGGTTTTTATGTATGTTCTAGTGTTAAGTAGTAAATACTATGTTGTTTTATGATCTAGGTGTTTATAATAAGTAGCTGGAAAAGGAAATGTGTGTCTAATGTAAAATGCTTCTGGGCTGTCTTCGTGGGCGTGTCATTGAGTAGCAGGGTCCTTTTTTCTTGATTCGTAGTAGCCCTGCAACTGAGTGTTGAATTCTCTTGATGAATAAACAAGAATTTTGCAAGAAGGTCATGGCGCTAGGCATAGTATAGAACATAAGGTAAATATGGGGCTGGAGAGATGGCCTAGCGGTTGGGAGGGCCGGCCGCTCTTGCGGAGGACCCGGGTTCGATCCCCGGCACCCACATGGTGGCCGAGAACCGTCTGAAGCTCCAATTCCAGGAGAACTCCAGTTCCAGGGGAATCCGACACCCTCTTCTGACCTCTGCGGCGTTGCATGACACGGGTGCACAGACCTGCATGCAGACAGTACATTGATACACATACAGAAATAAATAAAATTAAAAAAAAAAACAGCATAAAAAAAAAAGAACATAAGGTAAATAATACATCACCCTAACCTCAAGAGGCTTAGGATTAAGATGGCTAGCACATGTTCACAAATTGACAGCAGATGATAAAGTAGCTTGTGGCTCTAGACAGAAGAAGAAGATATGCTGCATGGAGGGTTAGGAACCCTCACCTGAAACGGGTTCAGCAAGAATGTGCCCCTCCTAATGCAGGGTGAGTTTACCTGCCTCCAGCCTTGCTTGTTCAAGCAAGATTGTATCAGTCATGGTCCCAGCAGAATGAGGTACCTACCCAGAAGAGTTGGACTGAAATGCACGTAAGAAAGGGATTGTGGAGGTGTGGGTAGAATTATGGGGACCAGAAGGAGGTGGCAAGACCAGGAATCAGCAAGTCACATGACTACCCTGAGAACTGAAGGGACAGGTGGTAGGCAGGCAGACTAGGAGCTAGAGCTAGGTCCTATAGGAAGCCTTGCCCACACGTTGCCTCCATGTGAGGTCTGCAGTCTAACTTCAGCCAAAGTGAGCAGGAGTCACCAAGAGTTTGTCTGCATGTGGTTGAGACCCTTTATTATGTATGGGGAGTTTCCCAGAGGACCTATGGGGGAGGTTTCATCAGTCTGAAGCTGGGCTCTATCACTCACTGCTTTTACAAGTAGTGCAGTGAAATGGGTAGGAAATGGCTCTGTGTGTTCCTTGACTCCTTAGCACTTACCACGCACAGCCTTCTCAAGGTACAGAACAGGAGAGAATGGATTATGCTCTCAACAATAAGAGACGGGTCATCCGCCTGGTTCTGCAGTGGGCTGCCACATATGGAGACCTCCTTCAAGAGGATGACGTGGCCATGGCTTTCCTGGAGGTACGTGGGGGGTCACCCCTTCCTAGAATACCCCCTCATCCCACAACACAGGGATGTATAGCAAGTTCTGTCGACACTGTAATTGCCAGTTCTAGACTTGTCGGCATGTTCACTGTCAGAAAGGTACTATGAGAAAAGAAAAACAGCGCCCATTATCCTGCCACTCTGATTTAGTAAGTGGTAGCATTGTAGTGTATTATAGTCTGCTCTTGCTTTCTTTGTGTATTTTCTAGAGTTGTAATCACATTACCACCTAGCATGTTGCAGGCTGCTTTTGTCTACTTAGCTATATAAGGATTTTTCCATATCAGTTTGGCCTGTGTAATAAAAATTTCCAATGATCAGTCAGTAGCTCTGCTACAGATATATTTGTTTGTACCCATATTGCTCAATATGCCATTTCTAGTTTTCTCCTTCCTGGAATACTAGTGTGGTAAACATTTTTTTTTTTTAGCAGATCTACCAAACTCTTTATGAACCATTTTCTCCTCCTTTACATCCCTACAGAGGGAAGCTTGACACCAGTCAGCAGAGTAGGGGCTAGCCAGCAATACTGATAATAAAGTGTGACAATGCACTGTGATAAAAGTGGTTAAAACTATGAATTGTTTATTTCTGGAATTTTCCATTTAGTATTGCCAGACTGTAGTTCATGACAGGTAACTCACACAGGGGTCATGAGACTCCCAGATCAGTCTGTCCTTCCAAGCTCAGTGAAGACCTTACTTCTGTGCAGCTGGGAGGTCATGAGGCCCTGTTTCAAAATTTAGAGTCTGTGTTCTCTAAACTTTCCAAAAGAATCATGTTCCCCTCCTCCTTTCCACTTGTGTCATCTTGAATGCGGTAGGGGGAAAAGTGGACTGGGGGGGGTCCCTTAAGAATACGGAGTAATGATTTTGAGACTAAGAAAGACAGTGGCTTGGGTCACATGTTGACTCAGGGCCCCTCCCAGTTGAGTGGGAGGCCATTGTACCAGTGAAACAGCACTGGAGAAGCCGGCAATGCCATGGTCCTTGGAGACCACTGTGGGGGCCACTGCTTCTGAGAGACATAGGACACACTGCTGCTAGGACATCGGCACAGCTCCAGAAACATTAGCAAACAGTCTTGGGATGGTAGCACAAGCCTGGCATAAACTCAGTACAGTGCTGAAAGCCACACCTGCCATGGGTACCACCACCAACTAACCACACTGGTGGGAAGTATTAAGTAACATCAAATACTAAAGTAATATTAAAAATTAATATTAATTTTCCTAAAAGAAGTCTAAAATGCTATTAAAGTGTGGATTATTAAATGACCTATTCTAAAACATTGCTCTTAATGGTCTTTCACATAAATATGTAAATAAATTCCTTTGAAGTTTATTTTTATTGTTGTAGAATATATCTAACATAAATTTATTATTTTGGACATTTTAAACTATACAGTTCAGTAATGGTCATTTTATTGCTATTATCTATATCCAGAACCTTTTCTCTTTTGTGATTTTGAATGTAAATATATAACTTCCTCCTCCTGCTCATCTTTTTTTTTTTTTTTTGGTCTTTTCGAGACAGGGTCTCCCTTTAGTCCCAGCTGTCCTGGAACTCACTCTGTAGACCAGGCTGGCCTTGAACTCACAAAGATCCGCCTGCCTCTGCCTCCCAAATGCTGGGATTAAAGGCGTGCGTCACCACGCCTGGCCTCCTGCTCTTCATCCCCTTCCTCTTGCTCCTCTTTCTCCTCCTCCTTCTCATCCTTCCTTCCATGAAACCATGCTGAGGATGCCAGTGAAGTTCAAAGCACAGGACCAGGTCTTTATTGCTCTCTATAGAAATGCACTTCTTGCAGTTCTTGTTAAACATCCTGTGACTTTTGCCAATTACAGGAGTTTTATGTGTCTGTATCAGATGATGCCCGGATGATGGCTGCCTTCAAGGAGCAGCTACCGGAGCTGGAGAAGATCGTCAAGCAAATGTAAGGGGGTTTGGCTTTGGGGTGTGCTTAACCAAGTGAGTGCCTGCCTCGTAGTCAGCATCTTCCAAAAAGTCCTTTGCCTGAAGGAAAAAAAAAAAAAAAGACTAAAGCTGGTCTTTCACTAGCTACACTGTGTTCTGATTTCTGTAATGGACCCAAATTAGTAGAAGGGCCTAGAAAGGTTCAGTTGCCTCCTGCACTGGAAGGTTCCCTAGAGGGAGCTTGCCCTTTGGGATGTCCAGTTCTATACACATGGGTCCCTTAGGTTCAAAGCAAGGAACCTAATAAATGGTCAATGAAAGTTCAAGAAGGTTTGAGGCAATTATCTATATGAAAAATTCACCACTGCTAAAGCTATTGATTACAAATATTCGTGTCCTCTAGGTGAAAACGGAATTTTTTTCATGCTGTTAATGAGCTGTAGATTAAATACTAGAGAGTGAGCACATTTTGAAATTGACTTTGGAAACTAGAAATCCAGACATCTGACCTCAGCTCTGCTCAGACTCTACCTGTGACGAGGTCTAGCGTCACTCTGCTGCCTCCCCGTGTTGGGGGGCTCCCATTGCTGCTCAAGGACACCGTGCCATTTCACTGCCTGCTATAAGACTATTTGCTCAATCTAAAAGAATAGTACCAATGGTGCCAAATGATGTGCTTTCTCTGCTTCTCGTAGCTCAGAAGATGCAAAGGCCCCCCAGAAGAAGGTAAGGGGCATCGATTTAGAATCATGTACTATCTGTACCTTATAGCATAATTTTCCAAAAGTGCTATATTATAACATATTAAAGTGATGTCTTCTTTGTACAGACAAAATATATTTGCTTTGTTTCTTGATTCTGATTGCTTCTCAGAGGCCTCTTTTCTGGGTTGTGAGTGTTGGTCAGCCTCTCTGATGTCACTTGCTGTGGTCATTGTCTTTACAGCACAAGGTGCTTTTGCAGCAGTTCAACACAGGTGACGACAGGGCCCAGAAGCGCCAGCCGATCCGAGGCTCTGATGAGGGTGAGAATCTCTTATGTAGAATATTAATAGTCATCTGAAACTGCCACCTGGAAATCATCACCCTGAACCCACAGAAAAGTGGATCTTGGGCAGGCCCTTTTCTGTCCTGATTGTTTATATTCATGAAGTCTTGTACCCAGGGAGGTACTTGCCTGTACAACCCTGCCTACCTCTCCCCAGCTGTCACCATCCCTTGAAGAAATATGGGTTCTCTCAAGGCCTGGTTGTCAAGGCTGTCACCTCTGAGAAAGTAGCTGGTATTTTGTGGGTACCCAGGCGAAGGCGGGACCCCAGGGCCACCAATAGAGCAGTGCAGGGACCATGCTGAGGCCTCGTCAGCAGCACTCACTGAGGTAAAGACTTTTAACATGTGTTGCTTGGTTGCCGAAGATTTCTCAAAAGATTCACAACTATAAATATTCATAATGATAACATTTTCACTTTAAGCCACAAATGAGTTTTATGATCCAGGAGTGTTTCCAAACCCAAGAATTATAGTAGTTGGATTGCTTGAGGAACATGGGGAACCATTCACCAGCCTACTGAGCTAACTCCATTTGAGTCCTGTTGCCCAGCCCCAAGCAACCTGCAAAAGGCCAGGAACAGAAACCTGCCAGGATATCAGGGAAGGCTAACCCACCTCCAGCAGAAGCAACCAGTGTGCAGAGGAGTTAATGGTGGTTCCTCTGCCTTGTCAGGGAACAGTAATCTAGTAATCAGTCCAGAATATGGCACTTCCCCTCTTGTGAGAAAGAAAAACTACAGAGAAGGGCAAACCCAGAACCTCAGCCTAAACATACTTCTCATTTTTCCCATGCCCTATTTATGGGCTTTTCACCATAAATACCTGCTTGTTGTTGTTCTAAATTGGGGGTGGCAGCCATCTGTACTCCTGTTCTGGGATCAGTGCTAAGGTAAGCAGTTTTAGAAGGGAGCTGACATAGTCACAGACATGTACCAATAAACACTTCAGTAAGAGTGGCAAGATGACGCAGTTGTGAAGGACATGTAGCTGGTGTGCATCCCTTGTGGGTTTCTTCTGCACTCCCAAGACCGCTTTCCCACATCGTCAACTGTCTTCGCTCAGTTTTGTTTAAGGTCTACTGCATGGACCACACCTACACCACTATTCGGGTACCTGTAGCAGCCTCAGTGAAGGAAGTCATCGGTGCAGTGGCCGACAAACTGGGCTCTGGAGAAGGCATGATCATAGTCAAGATGAGCTCCGGAGGAGGTAACAGCCCAGATTAGCATGTGGGCTTTTGTAAAAGGAGCCATCCCATTCAAACAGAAGTCATGCAAGAAGTTAGCAAGACCAGTCTATGGAGGTCAATCCAGAGGGATGGCTTGGGATGTGTGAGCTCCCAGGAATAACAGAAATATGGGATGAGGAGGCTCACAAAGTGTCTAACAGCCCCTATCTCATAGGCTCCCCCTGCAAAGGAGGAAGAGGAGAAGGGATTTATGTGAGGCAGATGGAACTGCAGGCCCTGGCATAGATAGCATCACAGAGCTCTTTCAGTGGAATCCATAAAAAAGAAACCCCAGGCCTAAGGTCCCTGCAAAAGGTGCACCTTGAGGGGCATGTAAGAGATGAGACTCCAAGTGTCTGCAAATGTGACTGTTGGGGACAGTTGGGGCCTCTTTGTTTTCAACTGATGATAGTTACCTCCTTATCCAGCAGGGAGCCCAGGAACCCAGCTTGCCTGATAACATAAGGACTGTCCCAGCCTCACCCCAGCCTCAGATTAAATTTTCTTTCATTGTCCCTGATTACTTTCCTGAAAGTATATGTATCATTCAATGTCCTGACTATGTATGTCCCTGACAGGAAAGGGTGACTTAGACACAGCCTCTGTCTCTGAGTTGCTTCAAGCCAGAAGGGAAAGAATAAGTGATACCCATACCCCACACTGGCAGGGTTCGAGATGTGGTCACTCACCCTGTAGTGAGAGGCTCCGGGAAGGTTAATTACCCAGTGATGGCTTCCCAGCAGTTTAAGGGGCAAGGGTCCTGCAGGAATGGGGTAAGCCATATTCTGCCCTGTATAAAAGCAGATGATTCCAGTGATACAGGCTTTAAAAATGGACAACAAATTCTCAAGGTCTCTCCTTCCACTTTTGGCCCAGTTGCACCAGACTCGGATTGGTCCTCTGTAACAGAGTTAGGATACCCTTCCTAGAGCTGATCCTTTAGGGCTTCACCATGTGACAGTGCCTGTGGCTGAGGCCTTCCCCTGTCCTTTTCTTGATGGCCCATGACTAAGATTTTACACTCTCCTCTGCACATACCTCCTAGCTCTTTTCTCTTGGTGTTTTGTGGTTTATCCCATCTCTCTATGCATGTTCATGATCTGCATCTCTTCCTGTTGAGACCTCTTTTTGCACTGGAATTTTTTCTTTATTGTTCCTTTATGTGTTGGTACTATTTGGCATTAGCAAATGCTTAACATTTATTAAATATTTATTCAGTAAACCAATTATAAAATATATAAAGAGAAAAATCTAGTCGATGTTATTTTCCAAATTAAGGACTAAATGAAAGAAAAAAGCATTTTGCAGCTAAAATCATGTAGGATCTCTAAAACACCCCCCACCCAAGTTTTCTAAAACTGTTCTGTCCATCTCCAAAGTGGGCATTGCTACCATCAAGAAACCTAACTTGCTGTGTAAATAGCAGTGGAGGGTTTATAAATACAGGTGCAGTACAGAATTGGGCGAAATAACCCCTGGGTATTCCATCCCTATTGTGTGGTCATTTCTGATGGCATCCTGAGTGTCGTTTGGCTGTGTGAAAGCTCCGTCTGCTTTTTATTCAGTGAGTCCCTTCAGTCCTGTATTTTATGCAGTCTCTCTGCGTGTTCCAGTAATTCACGGAGCTAGCAATTTGTTGGTGTGATTAGGGCAGCTCAGCAAATCTCAGATGTATTTAATAGGCAATCTCATGCTTTTTATGTTCACAGAAAAGGTGGTGCTCAAACCTAATGATGTTTCAGTATTTACGACGCTCACTATTAATGGACGCCTGTTTGCCTGCCCGAGAGAGCAATTCGATTCACTGGTAGGTGTGGATGGGCTCCTCAGAGTGGCATCTGTCCACAATCAGAGAAACTTGTCTGCAGCTTCATTTCACAGTCACATTGAATCTGCCTGCTAAAAACTCTTGAAGTCTACCTGACTTGTTCTACACCGTGGCTTCACAGGAAAGCCTCGGGTGTTCACTGAGGATGCTCTGAGCTTCAGATAGTCTTCTGTGGTAATTAGCCAAGCAGCAGCACCACTGGGACATAATCGAGTATTCAGAGCTCTTTGTTGTAATTCGTCTCATTGAAATGTCTCCAAGTTCAATATTAATGTTCAAGATCAGAATACTTAGACCAGGATGAAACTAAATATTTTTTTAAAGAACATATCACTCTTAACAATACTCCCAAGGAAGGCCAGAGAGGTGTGTGAAAGAGCCATCTGAGTAGGAAGGGCTGCTCCCTGGAAATGCCCTCTCAACCTTTGTAGGAATGCTAAAGGTCAGTACATACGTGCCCACAGAACTTTCCGTGAAAAAGGGACACATTAATTTCTGCTTATCTATAAAAATTAGGCATGGAAGTGACTAGCTATTAAAATATCTTAGAAATCCCACAGGGCCATTCAGTTATTTCAAAGCTGGTTTTTTTGTTTTGTTTTGTTTTTTGTGTTTTTTTTGTCTTTGGACACATGGGCCTTCCTTTGTAAGAAAAGGACACTGCAACAGTAAGAGTTTAGATTCCATCAACATTTTGAGAGAAAGTAGTTCCCTTAGTAAGGTGTACATAGATCTGAATTTAGTCAAAAGAGGCCTGCTCAGTAATTCAGGAGTCTCACACCAAGGGGAGCCGTTCAGTGGCAGAACACTTACCTAGCATGTGTGAGGCCCTAGGTTCTATCTCCGCACTGTAATGACAAAAAGAAAATTATCTGCTTTGAACTTTTTTTTTTGGGGGGGGGGTTGAGACAAGGTCTCCCTATAGACCCAGCTGGCCTGGAACACACTGTGTAGACCAGGCTGGACTTGAACTCAGAGATCTGCCTGCCTCTGCCTCCCAAGTGCTAGGATTAAAGGTGTGCACCACCACGCCTGGCTCTGCTTTGAACTTTTTAGAGCTTGTTTTCCCTGATCTGGATCCTTGGTTTCTGGTTTAGGGAGAACCACGGTTGTTTGTTTGTTTGTTTGTTTGTTTGTTTGTTTGTTTGTTTAATAGAGGTCCCACATTTAGCCTATGCTGGACTCCAGGATCCCAGTCCTCCTTCCTCCGTCTCCCATGTGCCCATATTGTAGATGTGTGCCACCAAGCCCAGTGATAGCGCTTCTTTGAGCCACAGCTTGTTTTGACTTCGAGAAGAACTTTCCAAACGTGCCATGGTCCCCTGCCCACCCCTCAACCCTTCCAGCCCCGAGCACCCAACTGCCTCAACCATCAGCACTAGAATATCAGAACTGATTCATGGTCCTTTCATGTTTTTTAAAAATACAGTATGTGGGGCTGCAGAGGTGGCTCAATGGTAAAGAGCACCAGCACTCTTTCAGAGGACCCAGGTTCAATTCCCAGTACCCACACAGTAGCTAACAGCCATCCCTAACTCCAGTTCCAGGGGAATCAGATGCCTTCTGACCTCCGCAGGCATTGCACAATATGGGTGCACTTATACATATGCAGGCAATACATGTACACACTAATTTTCGTGTCATCTATACACAGGGATCATGCTAATATTCTCTGTATCATTTCAGTTTTAGTATATGTGCTGCTGAAGTGAGCACCTTTCATGTATTCTTTAGTTTTTTAATATATATTTTTACTGAATTTTGTGCTTTTCATACAATAAATCTTAATCATATTTAGACCTCGTCCCGCATTTGTACCTCTATACCCCCCACTAGATTTCATGCATTCTCTCATGTATGTTGAGGCCTATCGAGTCAAGCTTTTGTAACCAGATGCCCCTCCGTGCAAGTTCATCCACCAGAGTCTAGCTTGAATGAGTCCTGTGCATTGCTGCAAGTTCATACGAGCAGGTTCCTGGAGGCTTGAAGACTCTGCTTCCTTATGTTTATGCACCAACCTTGGCTCTTGCAATCTTTCCAGTCCCTTTTTCACAATGTCCCTGAGCCCTGGTGGGTGAGGTTTAACAGAGGAGTCCTATCCAGGGACATGCACTCTGTAGTCTCTTATGCTCTCACATTGGCCAGTTGTGGCCTTCCCCCACTCAGTTACATGAGGAAGCTCTGCTGTGAGAGTTGTGGGGATATATCCTCTCTACTCTCTGTTCTGTTACATGAGGCTTAGGTATAGAGCTTCCACTGTAGATGGGTCACCTAAAGCTGGGCATCTCTCAAACATATTCTCTGTGCAAGACAAGCTCTGGAACTCTGTAATAGCCTCCATCTGTTGCCAAAAGAAGCTTCTTTCATGAATGGTGAATGGTATGTAAATATAAGGATCCATATTTAGCATACAGTAAGAAATTACATTTGTCTAGAGACATGACAGAGATAGGGTTTTTTCCTAGGATCTATGACCTCTCCAGCCATGTATATTTGAGGTATTCATTAATTCTGTAATCACCTACATTCATTGCTATCTAAATAAACATCTTCCAACATTAAGAGACAGAAAAACATTTTTAAAACCGAGCCAGCAAGATGGCTAAGTAGATAAAGGTGCTTGTTCTACAAGCCTGGTGACCTGAATCCACCCCTCAGAACCCATGTACAGGTGGAAGGAGACAGCTGACTCCACAGGCTGTCCTCTGATTTCCATCCTGGCACTGTGGCACAGGTGTCCTTGCTCCCTACACACAGGATGTACTTCCACACGCACAACAATAATATATAAAATTCTTTTTAAAAATCTATCAATATGAGTCTAACTACCCTCTCCTGGAAACTAATGCCATAAGCAGCCAGTGTTGCTGACACTCCACTGAAGGTGTTGGGTAATGTGTTTGCCACACAGTACATGGGGACCTCTCGTGCCAGCCAGTTCTTGGCCTCTGGGTTGAATGATGTAGTGGATAGTTAGATGTGTGGACTGTCTCCAGCTCCCTGGGAGGCAGATACCAACTTTAAGCTTCTGTTTATTTGCACACAGTCATGCAGCCTTTCAAGCTCTTAGCTCTTGCTATCTTCCATTTTAAGGCTTGTGTAATTGAAAGGAATTTGCTTTGCCACAAGTCTCTTGGACACGGAACTTTGCTGGAGGTCCTCTGTACTCAGAAGGGTCGGACCTTACCTGCTAAACCACTGAACCACACAGCCCCTTCTCAGGCTTTGCTAAAGCCTTCTCATGAGGGTGGTTCTTCTAGGAAGAGTCATGACTCTGCAGTGCAGAGTGCTGACCAAACCCTCAAACCTATCAACACTTACCAAGCGTCTGCTATGTGCTCAGTGCTCTGCGAGCTGTTGTGGCCAACATGACAAGTGCCCTGGAGCTTTTGTCCTTACAGCAATTACAGTCAAATTAGGAAGAGTGTAACCCAAGTAGCCCGGAAGAGAATGAGTTTTAGTGTTAAATTGTGTTGTCTAAAATTAGTAGAGTGCCAGCGTTTATCCCACTGGGTAAGGCTGGATTCAGGAGCTTTACTCGCCTGACATTTTATTTGAGTATAAATGTTAGTACAAAGCAAATTACAACAAAGCTCCATTGTCCTGTAATTTGTCTCTCCTTTTATCCATTCACTGCTTCCTTGGATTTTTATTTAGTACCAGCCACATCATTCCGTCTCCGTGGATGATCATGGCTCTAGGATGGTCTCAAAGACAAGCCCCTTGTGGTCTCTGTACTCCATGGAACTTGTGAGGGACACCAGCATGTCACCAGAGAAAACCCAGTGTGACAAGTCCCACACAGAGGGGGCACAGCACAAGGAAAGAGGGGTGCTAGGGCATAGCTGTTTAGCCATCAATTTGTCATTGACCTTTTTATGCCTTAACTCCCTGGATGCAGGATGATAGTGACACTCTGCCTCCAATTATATTCCCCCAGCAGTACAAAAATATCATCCCTCAATCAGAGCGGAAAGAGAACTGTAGGGGTTCAGAGTGGCTATGTCAGTTCTCAGGCATCTGTGCCATGAAGATCCTACTTAAGTTCTACAGTGCTTCACCTGCAGGAAATTTCCACAGGGACATCAATATGAAAATGGCCCAAGGAGTTTCCTATGGGATTGAGGTTCAGCATGCAAGTCTCCCATTTCTGAGAGGGACACTCTTGCTTGCTACTCATGGAAAAAGCAGGAGGCAGGCCTGGTGCTCCCCCTCAAATGAAGACTTTCTGTTGCTTTCTGGAAGGATGCAGGAATGACATTCCAACATCTATGACCAACAGAATTTTCCATCTTTCTTAATGATGAAATCCCACCAGGAGTTGTTTGGATCATTTGTCTCATCGGTGAGAAGCCATATAGTCTCAAGGAAAAGAGCTGGGGCCCAGGTAGAGTAGATCCCTAGTTAGCTCTTAAGCTGGGTTTTGTACTTATCATACTCCCCTGTGCATTTACATTCCTGCAATTCTTCTGGAAAGTGAACTAATCTGAGAGAGGAGACCCCCTTTTAAATTGTTCCCATCCAATTCTGTTAGCAAGCCTAGGTATTATGACCCCAGTTTACTGTAACTGGAGACAGTCACTAGATTAAGGGATCGGTCCAAGTGTGTGGTGTTACAGCGGAGTTTGCATTCATTTTGGTGTTCTCCGAAGCTGATCCTAACCTAGTTTATTATCTGGCCTGTTAACAAAACCTCATGCCCTAATCTGGTACTCAGAGACTCTCTAAAAGTTATCTGGTTCTGTATGATCTGTTCCTGCCAAGCAAACTTCCTGGTAGCTTCCCCATCTTCGGGCCGACCTTGCCATCCATTACCCTAGCATGGAGCAGCCTGGGTGCTCAGGGCAAAGCTGCTTCTCACCTGTTTCCTGCCTCTTTTAAGGCTAGATCCTCTACCCCATCTCTGTCTCTTTCTCTCTGCCACACATTCATTTCCAAATATGCAGTAACTTTCAAAAGACCCATTCAGGTTCCTCTACCTGCTGTACCTGGACGTCTTGTCTGCTGACGCTGTCTCTAGATATGCAAATGAAGACCACAAAGTGACTGTTTCCATGAGTAGCACTATACCTGCTGATTGGGGTTGACTCTAGTATACTGTAAACTTGGTTACTCATGTCATAGACTGAATTTGCCAGTGCAGGGACCACTTACCCTCAACATGTGATTTCTTTGGTGTCAGAACACAGAAGGCATTTATAGAATACAGTGGTAAGGGAGCTGACAATGAAGCCTGTATAACAGAAATATTTCTCACATGAAGTGTTTCTTCTTTATTGGAACTGGAGCCCAAGGCCTTGCAATGCAAGGTAAATGCTCTACCATCGAGTTGTATCCACAGCCTCCGATATGCACATCTAAATATAGTTAGCATCACATTGGCAAATATTATTTTCACTCTATATGTATACATTAATATATTCATCATCATATATAGGTATTAATATATTATGTATACATTTTCTTTTGTTTGTCATTCATTTTTACACAGTAAAAACACTTTAATTTCTCAGAATACAGAATGAGATAAGTGAATCAAATGAAAACTTTAACCCAGAGTCTTGACCATAGTAGAAGAGTTTAATCTTCTAATGTCTTGCCCCCAAACATGTGAATAAAAAGTTCAGCCCTGGGGCTGGAGAGATGGCCTAGCGTTTAAGAGCGCCGACCGCTCTTACAGAGGACCTGGGTTCAATCCCCAGCACCCACATGGCGGCCGAGAACTGTCTGAAACTCCAATTCCAGGAGAACTCCAGTTCCAGGGGAATCTGAGACCCTCTTCTGACCTCCGTGGCATTGCACGACATGGGTGCACAAACCTGCATGCAGACAGTACATTCATACACATACAGAAATAAATAAAATTTAAAAAAAAAAGAAAAAGAAAAAGTTCAGCCCTGTGGCTGTCAGGAATAAAAAATTGAACATCATGTGTAGACTCAGCTCACAACACTCTCCACCACCTTGCTGCCAAAGGTACTGTGTAAAGAGATACAGCTGCAGTGACCTGGGCTCAGTCACCATCAGCAATAAGCAGTACTGTGGGTAGAAATGCAAAACTCCCATGCCAGTACCTTGATTTATAACAGTGTCCATGGGGAATAGGAGAGGAACATCTCCAAGATCATCTTCAGTCTTTGCCACAGAAAAGGAAGTGTTCCCAAGTATCACCTGCACCAGGCATAGGATTCACTCTTCACCAAGCCTCATTTGTATTGGCCCACAGTTTCCAGTGAGATGATGATGATGATGGTGGTGGTCGTGGTGGTAGTGGTGATGGTGATGATGGTTACAAAGATGACCCTGAAGCAAGTATGACAGAAAGTAAAGGCACTTTTCACTTGTGAGTGAAATCAAAGTTTCAAAATATCCCCAAAAGCATTTCCAAAGTCCTTTTCCATCCAAAATTCCTGAAAGAATTTGGCAGCAAGTACTTGTCTCTTTGGGGTTCTGATCTACTTTTGGGGTTCTAATCTACTTTTGCACAATTATTCACAGACTCCCTTGCCAGAACAGGAAGGCCCTACCGCTGGAACAGTGGGAACCTTCGAACTGATGAGCTCCAAAGACTTGGCGTACCAGATGACACTGTATGATTGGGAGCTGTTCAACTGTGTGCATGAGGTAAGGTGCCCAACCAGGGCTGCAGGTTCCAAAGCGATTCTGAATGGGGCCTGCTGGCCTCTCTCCTCCACATTTCTGTGTGCTGCCATATGGAAACCACATGATGGCTTTTTTTGCATGCTGAGTTTATAAATAAAGCCTATTACAAAGTCTTCAAGTATTAAAGAAAAAAAAATCCTTGTGATGCTATGCTATGTCTTCCTGTGTCTTAAGCCAATAACACCTAGTTTATATTTATATATTTCACAAGCCTCACAAAGGCCCTTCAAATCTATGTGACAAGTTGCATCCGGGTTAGTGATTGAATTCACATCTGCTGCCCAATAGAACACTTTCTTTACAAATAGAGGAGCCAGGCTGGCGTTTTGATTTAAAAGCCAACAAATAAGTGAAATTGTTTTCCTTTCTGTTCTAGCTGGAGCTAATCTACCACACATTTGGAAGGCATAATTTTAAAAAGACCACAGCAAACTTGGATTTGTTCCTGAGGAGATTTAATGAAATTCAGTTTTGGGTTGTCACTGAAATCTGCCTTTGTTCCCAACTCAGCAAGCGTGTTCAGCTCTTGAAAAAATTTATTAAGATAGCAGCCCAGTAAGTATCTTTAACTTGGGAGAAGAAAAAAAGAACTCTGAGCTGTGTTTTCATATAATACACCTTAAAAAGAAAAGCAGAATGTAAAAATGACTGTGCTCAAGGACCTGCCACAGGGCCCACCGATAGCTGAATTCCTGTCAAAGAATTTATTTTAGCTTTTGTGATAGTTGACATCAATACATAAATTAATGTCTTGGTGTACTGATGCTGGAGTCGAATGGGTGGGGGTGAGGGCTCTTTTTTGCTCTGAACTCCTCAGAAATTTTTTTCCACTTCAGTTTAAAGAAGGTTTAAGTAAACAAAGTTCCGATGCAGTAACTGCTTTTGAAGAGGTTTTTGAAGCCCTTCTCATGCATCAATGCATTCTCACCGGTAGAGGGCAGTAGAACATGCTGGTACAAGAGTACATCCAACTCTGCCAGAATAAAATCAGTAAAATGCATTAAAGGCAAGCTAACCTGGTACAAGAACATCATCTCCATAAACACCAGAGAAAGCAAACATCTTATAAATATTCTATTTAACAGCACTTCATGGGAAACAATTTATTTACTGTGGGGGCCAGTCGGGTTTCTCCCTGACATGAATTTAATCTTTTCTTGCTGTTTAGATATGCCTAACAACCTCCTGTTTACTTCCATGTTTTTGGTATCACCACAGTGCTAAAAATAAAAAGCTAAATGTGGCCTGTGGCTGTGAGGCTCCTTTCCTTTCTAAATGCAGGGAGCTCGAGCCCAGGAAGGTTGGGAGAACAAGTGACCCCAGCCAGGCAATTTTCTTGAGCCAAACAGTTCAGATCTCAGAGTCTGATTTCCAGAGCTAAACAAAGAAGTAAAAGCTGCTTGATGTTTTATAGGCATCCGCTTGCCAAATGCCTTGAGTTTGCCAAAAAAAATTGAGAGGTTCAACAGAATACCAGATTCTTTGACTTCATATTCAGCTCTCTCTTCAGCAAAGCTGGCTATTTGAAGAAAGGTTTAGTCCAGTGGAGCCACTTTCCCCAGGAGCACAAACAGGCTCTGTGCATTGGGCAGATGCCTTCATGTGTTTGGAATGAGTGGATTATGGAAACTATGACAGGGTGTGCTTTCCCATCACAGGGAACACATTCTCTCTTCACCTTAGCCTACTGGTCCCAAACACATCAAGGGGGGAGAGGTGACCTGCCAATAAAGGTGAGGGTTAGAAAACTTGGGGGGGGGGACCCAATTCTGTTATTTTATGGCAGCAACACAAGTGAGCCTCTCAAAACACCCAGGAATATTGTTTTAGTGTTTTTGCCTTTTTTACCCTGCTTCCTTCTGATTTTGAATAGGTGGGTTTGGCTTTCTGTGCACATCGGCTGAGATTATTTAACCATTATTACACCCTGTGCTGGGCACACTAAGCCCAGTTATTAAAGACTGTCGACTTTCATAAGGTTGAGATCTACAAGAATGAC
Organism: Rhizomys pruinosus; assembly: GCA_009823505.1. NCBI lineage: Eukaryota > Metazoa > Chordata > Mammalia > Rodentia > Spalacidae > Rhizomys > Rhizomys pruinosus. The sequence continues at coordinate 1,383,418 of VZQC01005840.1, forward strand.
ACAGAAACCTTGAGGCAGTTGTGTCTGTTTTGCTGTTTTGTTTTGTTTTGTTTTTAACAGCTGTACCAAGTATTCTTTAAACTCTTGGCCCTGTCCAGAGCATAATGAAGTGTAGGGGGGACGGTGAGGGATAGTCTTTGTTCACAGTCAAGGAAACAGGTAGGTATACAATTGTCTCCTGACTTGCTTTGGATGATAAGCAAAGTTGGTAACAGAATAGTGACCAAAAGGTGCATCTGCAGCTTTGTGTTTATTCTCTCACGGTTATGTACACAAGACAAAGGCAAATACATCCATGTGGTGCCACTCACTAGCCTGCGGTGTCTGCTAAATGTTGATGTATGAGCCACTGGTCCAACGTCATGAACCTTGTTTGCTTTCTCTTGACTGACCTGACACACCATAGCTCCTCTGGAATACATTTTCCCATTTCCACACAGACAGTTGAAGACTTCCTCATTGTTACCACTTTGAGGATAGCGTGCACACCAAAGGCAACCATTTCATGAGTCTTAACAAAGATGCTAATACAAACAGCATCTGCGGTCAACTTAGACAACCATACTGGTCTGGGGTGAAAGATTTGTGCTTATTGTAAAATGGATTCTTTTACAGGCCTGATATGAAGACTTAGGGGTTCTTCCTGCTCCCCTTTAGGTACATCAGGTACCTGGGATAGCATCACCATTTTAATAAAAAAAAAAATTCTAGGCTTGATCTGCATGTTTAATTCCTGAATATAGATTCATAAATGCTCATAATGGCATACAGGTTCAAAATTATCAACTTCGTCGATGTCAGTAAAACACAAAAGATAAGGTTATTTTCTTATTAGTGCTATATAGGTTATTTCCCAACTTCAGACTTTTAGAGGATAAGTGCCCAGCCCACAGGACCATGCCTCATAAGCTGATTTCCAATGGTCTAGAATCATTGGTCCAACAGACAGGAGCCAGGGTGACTACAGCTGTACAGTGTCCTTAGCTTCTTCGTACCTGCCAGTCTGGGTGTCCACCTGCAGGTCTCACAATCTCTAGGAACATTTTGCTTTTCCTCTTCCCATCCCACAGGACAGCCTCTCCAGGTTCACCCTAGCTTATAACAAAATTAGGATTATAATAACAACCCTTAGGGGAGGTGAATTTGAACTACTTTTCAAAACCCAAACCTCAATAGCCAAAAGCATTCACTTTGTACAATGACAGTGAGAAGTGGAGCAGTACAGCGTGGTCACCCAAGCAGAACTTCTGTAGCACATTAAATCCATCATTGCCAGTTCATATAAAGGAGTCCTGATGAATATTAATGACTTTCAGAAAATAGAACTCTAATTTTAAAAAACTTTTCACTCAAAAGTGACATTCTCCTTAAACACGTGCCTCTTGTGTTTCAGCTGTAAGGAGTACAAAAATTTAAATTCCTTTTTTGCCATCGTCATGGGACTGAGTAATGTTGCCGTGAGCCGCCTGGTACTAACGTGGGAGGTAAGCTGCTGCTGGCATCCAGCTGTGACTTTTGCCTGAGGAATAAAAACCGGAGCTCACCAGTGAGCTTTTTTATAGAAACAGTACTCACACAGGTGTAACAATGGAAAGGTGGGACCCTTGGAGGGAGATGACCTGTCTCCTTTTGAGTTGCCTCAGAGCCAGAGTTTAAGAAGATGTTGTCCTGTGGTGGGATGGGGTGGTGCAGAGCAGGGCCCCAGGGGACCCTCAGCCTTTCCTTCTCCACAATGTAAATAATCTTAGGTCCAGGTCTACCTGAAACATGAAGCCTTCCTCATGGGTTCATTTGTTTCTGAGATGTGCTCTTGTGGCTTTTGCACCAAGCCTGACCTATGACTGAAAGAGGGCAGAAGATCCATTTTTATCCAAGTAGTCATTTTGCTCCTGGGAGAATCAGCCCAGAGGCCAACTGTGGGGAGCGGCTGGGTACTAAGTGTCTCATAACCATCTGGCAACTCCTCTCCAGAGAGCAGCAACAGTTGGCGAGCTTCCTCTTTGGAGCTGAAGATATGCAGGTGTGAATTTCTGTAGGGAATAGAATGAGTAGTTCTTTGTTCATAATTGGATGTTCAGGGTTTTAAACATCTTCATTTGTTACCAGTAAGTGCTTGACCTTGTACATGTGACATATAGTTGAAGAAATACTAATCTCTGATAGAACATGCTCACAAAAATAGACTCTTGCTAAAAATAAAAAAAAGCATGTGCAAGAGGGACACACAAAAAAAAAAAAAAAAAAAGAGGGAAGGAATATATGATAGAGACTCAATTTTCGATGGCACTTAATAGCAGTTGTTTGTATCCATGTTCCCCTTGAAATGATTTTCCTAAGCATTTCTCTCTCGGAACTGTTTTCTTGCTCTCTATCTCCTAAACATTTCCATTGTTTATGGGGCAGGTCCTCGCAAGTCCTTCTGTCTTGGGTTTCTCTTAAAATTCCAGGCAGATTCAGCACACAGCAGCTCATCTCCTGAATATAGGAATGAGGGAATTGGCGAGGACTGCATGCCACGCAGCTGCGACGTCTTGCAGCCAGCAAAAGAACAGAGTTAGTGTGCCAATAATGAATAAGCAAGGAAGCCATTGTGCGGTGCCCCTGTCTCGCTGCCCAGCGCTCTTAAAAACCTAGGGTTCTCCTCAGGTATCCTGCACCCAGCTTCTATTCCCCCACACAGAATCCAAATGAGATGATTAGGAAAATCAAAAGAAGGTATAAAGCTTTTCACGGGAGCAAGCTGGCCAGATGCACCTCCATCATAGCAGGATCCAGGGAGTTAGAGCACAGCGCAAGGAAGCACTCACTGAGACCTTTCTCCTACCTCACAGGGCCTTGGGGAGTGTGCAGCCAGCTAATTGGCCAGTCTATTGTCAGCAAAAGGAGAGATCCAATTGGCCAGTCCTTTACTTTTACCAGGATGAGAGTGTTTTAAGTCTATAAACTTCTACTTCTGTCATTGTGTGTCTCTGACAGAAAAGATGAGCCTTCTGTCGTTTATAAACCTTCATTTTTTATAGATGAATTGTGGTCATGTCATTCTGAAAGGAGGACTTTCACTCATAAGTATCATTGATTTGGATTAATTCTCTGTGTTTGATGAGACCCTCCCAAGGGCTTCCCACACAGCTCCAGTGAGTAACAGGGCAGCCACAGTCTGAGAAATGGTACCTGTCCTCAGGGGACTATAGAACACCTGTAAGGCAGACAGTGGGCCGGACAGGAACTAAAGATGCCATGTGAGACAACAGAAGGGCTGGTAGCTGAGGAGAAGACCCCGTCTGAGATGAAGCAAGTGAGGACGATGGTTCCGAGGAGTCTCAGCCTTGGCCCTATTGACATTTGGGGCAGGACAAGTGCTTGTTGTGGAGGGTTGTCTGTGTGCTGTAGGATGTGGAGCTGCCTTGCTGGCTGCTGCTCACTGTATTTCAAAGGCACTTCTTGTTGCACCGCACTGTGGCCATGACAGCCAAAAATGCCTTCCGGCACCCCTCACCATCCCCTGGATTGGCCGTTAGCCCTAACTGAGGACACTGCTTTTGAAGCACAGAGTGGATAGTTAATAGTATTGAGAACCACAAAGAGTTTTGTGATGTTGCCTGTTGCCCTTGACTGAAAAGTCAGCTAAGTTACCAGAAAGAACTGAAATGACAGAGAAGTGACCAAAAGTGAACAGTGTTGATGAATGTTGGGTCCAACCCCAAAAGGTTTAATTTTTCACATGGACTCTTCACTGCCAGCGTAGTTGTCTGAATGCTCCATGGGGGCTCTGCGAACCCCTCTCACACTGCTTTCAGCCTTGAAGGGTCTTCCAAATATGATGATAATAAAGTTCCCTGTATCCTTGAAAATAGGCACTAGGGAGTGTGAAGGGCAATGGTTTCATGAAACAAAACAAGATTTTCAGGTATTTAAATGGGATTGGAACAGCCTGGTTCAGACTCCAGAGCAGCTCAGGTGGAAGTGTTCTGAGGACTGCAGCAGAGTGGTTGTGGCGCAGCTCTGGAAGATGGACCTCCTGGGCAGAGCAAGGCTAGTTGGAATCTCTGGGTCTCAGGTCTACTGATGCTTCTCCAGTCTCAGGATGGGAAACATACCACTCTGTTCCATCTGGGTCTGCCACAAGAAAGTTCAGCCTCTAAAACTCTCAGCAAAGTAGAAAGGCATGGATTGAAAGGCGACCCAGTACTGTCCTCCCGGCTCTGCTCTGCAGGCGGTGAGTGGTGCTATCAGGGACCACCTGACATGAGAAGTTGGTGCCCTGCTTGAATGATCACATTCTACATTAAAACTACGCAGAGAAATCATGCAGGAGAGACGCTCAGTCAGAAAAGCAGCTGCAAGCACATAAGGGAGGTGACAAAGGGAAATGGGATGTGAACCAAGTAAAGCTGAGGACAGTCAGCTGCATGGCTTTGGGACAGTCATTCAGGCTGTGAGGCGCTTTCCATCTGTAAAACACAGGTTTCAACTCTTCACATAAAATGCAGCACCTTCCCTATACTCAGCACTTTGTTACACACTGAGGAAATGTCAATTAAACAAGACTAATTAAAAAGAAAAAAAAAAAAAGCCCTGTTCTCATGCGACTTTCTTTATAAAGGAGGAAGAAGGCTGAATTGCTGAATCCTTTCTAAAATTTTTTTAATTCTAACATTCTCCAGTCTAAATGTTTGATTGTGGAAATCAGAAAGTTAACAAAAACAAGGGTTTAGAGGGTCTGAACCATTTAAGAGTCTCAGGAATGCAGGCAGGCCCAATTATGAATTATCCAGTCCAGAATATATTATATAACCACTAAGGCCAAAGGGCTCATAGTTACTTTGAGTCTAGTTTGATTAAGACTTTTCAAAGGCAAGTTCTCTGTACCCCAGAGATTTTTCCCAAGTGACAGGATACATAATAGCTGTTCCTGTCTTGGAGATATTTGATTAGGAGCCAAAAGAAATATATTTCCCCTAGAAACAGTAGCACATGATACATGTCTAGATAGTGGACCTGACATATGCGTGTGGCATTTTCATTTTATTAACAGAAACTGCCAAGCAAGTTCAAGAAGTTCTATGCAGAGTTTGAAAGTTTAATGGTAAGTGACAGTGGCTTCCTTATTCTGTTCACCGTCTGCATTAATCCAGTTCCTGATTAGCTGAATTGAGATTCTCATTTCAGAAATTTTATCCGTCCTTGTATGACTTTAAGAAGTTTATGATCCCTTTTAGTGCTGCTAAAACAAGCATGTCTGACTAATGAACAGCACCCGCAGGAGCTAACTTAAAGAGGACTTATGTCCCACATAAGGTCAATTTGTGTAACTAAGAAAAGCAGTGTAATAGGATCCCTACCACCCAGCTCAGGTTGGCTATGGCTTGAAAGCTGCATTTCTCTTGCCAAAATTATTTTTCCCTGTTGGCTGGGAGGGGTTATCAGACAGGAAAGGAGTGAGTGGGACTTGCTGGGAGGCAAGAGATGGTTCAGAGGGTGAGGCAGGAATGGCAAGTTAGGGGATAGGGAGGAGAACCATTGTGCAAGGAGGTGGCGGGGCTTCACCAGAGGGGATTCTCCTTTGAGGCTTGCTTTACCTAGTTCATATCGGCTTTCCCCTTCGTCCCCGTAGACAAGTCTCTCCTTTAAACCATAATAGATACAAATGACAAAATCTCGTCTCGCCATATGTGAAGTTGTTTTCAAATGAATTCATCTGTTTAAGTCTACCTTCTTCTTGTAGTTTCATTCAAAAATTCCTGCTTGTGGGATGACGAGGCCATGTGTGCTACAGGGTTAGAAGTGGGCGTGGTACCTGTCACTCATCATTGACCAGCATCTTTTTGTCTCTCCCAAGGATCCTTCCAGAAATCACAGGGCCTATCGGCTGACGGCAACTAAGCTGGAGCCCCCTTTCATCCCTTTCATGCCTTTGCTGATTAAAGGTAATCTAAGAAACATCCAGAATAGGCAGGGGGTGAGTACTTGAGGGACAAAGGTGACCGCCTCCCTGAGCAGGCGGCTCTCTGTGGAAAGAAGACCCGATCTTTCCATCTTCTTTGTCTGTTGCTCTTCACTCTGACTTTCCTGAAAGTGCTGGAAGGTGAGAAGGTTGTTAGAAGAGCCCAGAGCCCATGATTTTAAAGTCTTGGGAGAGAAACAGGTTTATTTTTGAGATTTTACTAATCTCAGATAAAGTGATTTTGAAAGTTAAACACCTAACATAAAAGGAACTATTATCAGGTTTTTCAACTGCAGTGTTATGCAAATCTACCTGCACACTCTAATGGTGTTATTGTGCTTTCTTCCTATGACATATTTCTGTTAGTGATTAGAATGTGGCTTTTATTTCTTTACAGATATGACATTTACTCATGAGGGGAACAAGACATTCATTGACAATCTTGTAAACTTTGAAAAAATGGTAAGTATGGTATTATAACCTTAACCACAATGTTTTTTTTAAATAAAATTTGCATTTGTACTAATAAGGGAAATAACTTGCGTATATGCTGCCACGTTAAAAAGGTAGTTACACATAAAGGAGTTGTGAGACATTAGGTTCAAATTGGCTCCCTATTTTACTCTGTCAGTTCCCTTTTGTGAAGCTGAATGGGATTTATGCTGTGGCTCCCAGCGGCAGCTAGCTTTTATGCCGCGTGTTTCTGTCCTCCGCTGCCTGTTGCTAAAATGCATGAATGTTCAAGAGTGACTTCTATGTTGTTGTTTTGTTGGAAGGTTTGTACAGCTAGGCTGCCCCAGGATGCCTTTGAAATGTTTATCTGCCGAGGCTGACTTAAGTGCTTGTAGGTAAAAGGCAACTCTATAGCAGATCTTTATTGTAGAGTATTAATCTAAATGTGTATTGCTCAGTCCTGTAAAGTTCACTCGAGTTCAGAGAGTGGACTTGGACATCTCCATAACAACAACAACAACAACAGCAACAAAAATGTCAGCAACAAATGTGAAACTGGCACTTACATGTTCAATAGTTTCCAGCTACTATTCCTCTACCCTGCCACCACCCCCATCTCAAAAAACCAGAGTCTGGCAAAGGTACTCTGCACTTTATTTTCTTATCTTCCATGAAGCAATCAAGAGGCCATGCCAAAGCCTTTCTTTAGACTCATAGTCCATGTCAGTGGAATGCTCTGCTGTTTTTGACTCCTGTGGCTGGGACAGATGGAGCGTTACAGCGTTCTGTCTCCTCGTGGCTAAGCAAGGCTACGTTTTGTAGAGTAGTGGAAATGGCCCTGGACTTAGAGCTTAGGAGACCATCAGAGTCAATGCTCAGTTTCATCACTTTGTAATTGTCCCTTAACTTCTGTGGGGGTCAGTTTCCCCAACAGAAAATGGAGATTGTTTGAGCCTTCCCCACCCATCCCTAGTGTCCATGGTGCCTGGGTCTTCCTCAGAAAGCACTGTGGAAGTCTTATCAGAAACCTGTAATTCCAATTGTTTCTTGAAATCAATCTAGTATGTATGTTTACAGAAGAATTTTAAACACCCTACTCAGCCCCATTCATTATGAGCTTATGGTTAGGAAGCACAACTTTTGCTAGGCACTATATTCTCCTGTCTTCAACTCTGATGGGGGCTGGAGACATGGCTCAGGGGTTAAGAGTATTGACTGCTCTTGCAGAGTGCCTGGGTTCACATGGCAGCTAAAAACAGTCTACTGTGGGGCTGGAGCGATGGCCTAGCGGTTAAGAGCGCTGACCGCTCTTGCAGAGGACCCGGGTTCGATCCCCAGCACCCACATGGCGGCTGAGAGCTGTCTGAAACTCCAATTCCAGGAGAACTCCGGTTCCAGGGGAGTCCGACGCCCTCTTCTGACCTCCGCGGCATTGCACGTCACGGGTGCACAGACTTGCATGCAGACAATACATTCATACACATATGGAAATAAATAAAATTTAAAAAAAAAAATTAAAAAAAAAAAAAACAGTCTACTGTAGCTACAGTTCCAGGGGATCCCATGCCCTCTTTGACCTCTGTGGGCATTGCATGACACAAGTATACTTCTATACATGCAGGCAATATACTCATACACATAAATTAAGATAAAACTAATAAAATATTAAACTCCCAAGGAAACAGAGCATAAGCATACACTCTGCAAAGACACTGCACCAGCAGGGAAATAGCTCCTCAGCAGATTCCCTTCCCAGCCCTGTCTTTTTGAGACAGGGTCTCCCTGTAGCTCCAGCTGTCCTGGAACTCACTATGTAGACCAGCCTGGCCTTGAACTCACAGAGATCCTCCTGCCTCTGTCTCCCAAGTACTACCTTAAAGGTGTGCACCACCATGCCTGGCAAAAAATTCTTAACTCACTTGTTAGCATGGAGAGTTAAACAATTTCCCAATATTAAAAAAAAGAAATGAGTATTAAAAAAATGAAAGATTTAGCAAATAGATAAAGTACATTCTGAATCACTTGCAGAACATCAGGCCAAGAGGTGGCTAAGCCAAGCACTGAAATAGAAAATATACGTGAGCACAGAGATATGGAAGTCAGGCTTCCCTGAAGAGCTCACAGACTTTAGAATGGATTGCTAAACTCAACTAAGTGACCCAGAGCAAGGAAGAACCGCAGCATACTCCAACCCAGCCATCTGCCGGGGAGGCTGAGAGTTGTCTCTCATTTCTAGAGCTGTGTCCCGTTCATACCTGCAGAGGCAAAATCATGTCTGCCCCAGGTCCACAGCATTGAGCTCTTCCTGCCAGGCAGTGAGCAAAAGGGTCCTTACCACATGCTCTCTGGTTGTTTAACAGCCACTGAACAACTAAGCTAGAATTTCAGCTGTGAAACACAATCCTAAAGTAATGATGGGTCGAATAAGATTCATTGCTTTCTTTGTCATTTCAAAGACTGAGAAGCAGCCAGGATTTCTGGCTTCTTCTCTCTGCCCATTTCACATGGTTCGGGAGACACACTACCATGTCCCCATCCAGAGGCAGAGATCTCTTCTCACCATGGAGAGAGGAGAAGTTGGACACGCTAGTTGCATCATATTTTTAGTGGCTAGAAACTTAATCACATGAAACAAAGACTTAAAAATGAAGCTCTTATTTGGGGTGTCAACATGCCTCAGTAAAAATTAAGGGGTTCTGTTTCTATGAAAGAGAGGGAACGAGAAGATTCTGAAAAGGTGCTATTAGTTTTCTACATCAGCAGCTTTACCCAATTTTATTTCATTTGAAAATCCTATTATGAGATAGTTTGATTTCAGAAATACCCTTCCATGAGATTAGATGTTACTAGAAAGTGAAGTAGAATTTCAAAAAGATTCGATTGGCTTTCTGAATGTGACCGATCAACCTGGCATTGTTCGATCTGCATTGATCAATCAGTGTTGGCTAGCTCTCCAGCCTTTTCTACCCATCAGCCAGCCCACCCCGGGTCTTGGAGAAGGATAGGTCTTCTTTCTAAATCCCATCGGTGTCACTTCCCAATCATCTATCAGCAAGGGCCAGGTGTGAGCAGAGCTGGCAGTCTGTGTGGACCTGGTGGGCTCTGTCCCCAGTGGGAACCCCTATCAGGGGCAGAGGTCACCAGGGCCACCAGGAATGTCAGTGCCTTTTCTTATATGGTTACAGCAAGTCACCATGCCAATGCTAAGGGCTTTTATTTTTTATTTTTTTCTTGTTTGTTCTTTGTTTTGAACATCTTCACCCCTGAGGTATGAAATGAGGATTAGAGAATTTGTTGCAAATTGTTTTTCAGGATTTATGAATATGAACAAAAGAGAATTCACACTCTGATCCTTATGCAAAAATATTTTTCAGACATTCTTTCATTTGGGGGAAACATAAAGAGATATTCAAAAAATGTTTGAATAAGGCCCTTTATAGCTTTCTATGGCACAGATGAATATTTGTAGCACTCAGAAGGTAGAACAGCAGTGGATTAGAGGACAACACGCTGGCCTGCTGCCATCATCCCAGGGTGCAGAGAGCATGCTGATCGGTGTGGCCGCTGTTTCCTCAGGAGATGGGTTCTTTTCAGACATACCCATATTTAGGTATATTTAGTTAAGGATTTGATTTTGAAGTCGTCTTTTTTTCCCTAGAATTTGAAGCTCAGGGCAAACTTCTGGACTTCTGGAAACAGAACAGAAGCTTATTCATTAAGGAAATGTTTGGAATCCTTTCATTTTGTGTCACTAGGCATGCCATTACATAATTAGCAGCAAGGTGACTTCTAACAGCAGTATATTCCAAATGCCTGCAGGAAACACTGGACTTATTACCTCAAGCTAAGGAAGAAGAATTTAGGTAAAAATCCAAATGTGCAAATCTGCCTAATCTGCAAGGCTTCTCTATAACCCAGAAGAGGCCTATGAGAGTACTTTGAGGAATTAATACTTTATACAAATGCAGATTTTCCAGAGAGCATGCTTCAAAAGCAACAGAACACATGAAGCATGCCCAGGCAAAGGATTTTACTAAGAAATATAATGATCCCTACAAAGTAGTCCTTGTTCTTTTGAGAATATATGCAATTGCAAAGATAAGACAGAAACAAAGTGAAAAATTAACAAAAAACCAGTAAAAGTTATTAAAACAGAGGTCATGAGAGCAGCAAAAGATACCCCAAAGCACAACCCAGGAGAGAGAGGCTCCTGCAGATGTATCAAGAGAAGAGAAAACCACAGTGCACACATAACATAATAAAATCCAGACATGTTGCTCTAAGTACCTGCCCAGCCTCATCTCATACGTCATCTCTGTACTGAGCCCAAATTGGCAAGACCAGCCTTCTTTCTTTCCCTTCTGGCCCCAGGGCCTTTGTCTTAGCTGTTGCCTTTACTTGAAGCTTTTCTTTTCTGGGTTTTCATGTGTCTGGCTGTGTCTAATGGTTCTTGCTTGCACTTGTTATGGGCCCTCTCCTCTGACTGGGCTCCCTGACTCCCCTTCTAGCAGTGCTCACTCATACTGCACACCGTCTGACTGAAAACCTGGCCTTGATACTTGGTCTTCTGATTGCAGGCGATAGCCTTTCTGCTTAACCTCGCTGTCTGTCCTCCCCTCTAGGAGTGAGGGCCATGGGTCAACTATCTGTTCTGTTTTGCCCACAGCTAATCCTCCATCCCCCATAAATGTGCCTGGCGGGTTGTAAGTATGGATGGAATATTTGTTAAATAAGGAATAACCCAATGATATTCAGTCTTATACTTGATGAGGAAGGATAGGGAACTAAGACATTTTAAAAAGATTTTAGGCAACAAAAATTGTATCCAAGGGGCTGGAGAGAGGGTTCAGTGGCTAAGAATACTGACTGTTCTTGCAGAGGACCTGGGTTAGAATCCAAGCACCCACAAGACCACATGATGGCTAACAGCCCTCCTTAACTGCAGTTTCAGGAGATGAGACACCCTCTTCTGTTCTCCACAGGAACTACATGACATGGATGCAGGCAATACACTCATACACATAATTTTTTTTAATTTAAAAATTGTATCCAAAAGTATTTTATATTTGTTAGAAACAAGTAGAACATTTTCAGGACTGAGACTTGAGGTGCTTTTTCTCTTAACCCTCTGTTCCTGAATGTTACTCTGCCCCCCCCCCCTTGTGGTACTGTCTGTTCTCTAGCGACTTTCTGTGACTCCACAGAGACCTGGACTATGATGTCCCGTGACCTTCCTATGCACAATACATTGTGAACATTATGCATGTTAAACATTTGAGTCTGTCACACATCCTTTGGATAATCAAGATCCACAGTTGAAGACAAGGTTCAGTCTTGTTCAAATGATGCACACAGTGAAGGCGGTTTGAGCTCCATTCTTCTCCACTCGAAGGAGGAATTTGGTTGCTACCACAGGCACAATCTTCGTAGAAAAGAGACTATATATTTCTGTATCTTCTTGTGGGGAAAAATTCTTGTCCCTAAGAGGCAGCAGTCTGAATAAAATTATTACCTGTTATAGATATGCACAATGCTAAGCATGGATGGATCAGCAGAGGTCCTCTATTGCCTAAGCATAGAAATAGGAGCAAGCCAAAGCAGTAGAACAGAAATGTAAGAAAAGATAATCTGGCAATCTGGTGGTGCTGAGCATAGTGATGCATGTCTATAATCCTAGTTCTGGGGAGGCTAAGGCAGAGGATCAGGAGTTCAAGGCTAGCCTGAACTATATAACAAGTTTCTGTCTGAAAAACAAAAGGAAAAGAATAAAAATGGTAAAGATGTTAAAGGACAACAGAGGAAAGGCAAACGCTGTTCAGACAAGCAGTTATTAGAAGAGGCCAGAAGCCAAGGAGAAGCTCCTGAGTTACTTCTAGCTGAGAGACCAAATAGCCTAAGCCCAAGGAGACTGTGCTGGCGGTGTCTGAGCATGCAGCAGTGTCAGGTGGTGTCGCCTGGAGGACTGCTGGTCTGAACTTGAGCACTAGGCACCTAATCCAGCACCTCCACAGCAACAGGAGGAAGGAGGAGCTTGGGCAGAACCATGAGTCAATAAGAACAAGCCAGGAAGGCTGGAGTGCATAGAGGCCTGGCAGGCTAGCAACAGATCCACACAGTCATAAAATGTGAGTGAGAAGACATAGGTGGGCTAGCCTGCTCCTGAGAGGCCATAGGAAGGTAAGTGGCTGAGGCTCAGGCCATAAGGACAGGTCTGAGAATGAGGCACCTCATACTAGATGCAAGGACAAGTAGCTACCTCAGAGCTTGAGAGACATTTGTGCCTGGGCTTGTCACCTCAGTGCTAGAGCACAGGCACAGCTCCAGGAAGGACATCTGCTTCTGGCTCTGTCTTCAGTTATAAAAAGTATATGAGTGGAGTTACAGAGCCTTTCACTCACCACATCCCTTTTTGTTTATGAGCTTCTCTGTGAATGCTTATCCTGAGGAGAATTCTCAGCTTCAGTGGGACCTATCTCTCAGCCCCTGCTGGTCAGGAACTGCGCAAACAAATACTGTGCTACAAACAAGCTCTTAAGGTCTCCACTTACAATTAGTTGTCGCCCCCCCCCCGACACACACACATCATGTTCATCATGAGGGAGTTTCAATTTGTCCACCATACTGACTTGGAATACCTTCTAAGGGAGCGTGTTTACTCACAGTCACCTCAAATTACCGGTTGCTTTGGTAATGAGCCAGTGGCCAATGGGAGTATGTCATAACTCTCAGGTTTGCTGCAATGGAAAAATGGCTGAGACGCCCTGCTCTGTAGCATTTTCCCTTGTGGCCTGGTATTGCCAAGAGTTGCCTGGTTGGCTACAGGCAGGCCAACCTGCTCTGGCAAGACCTTGCAGCCTAGGCGTAATATCTGGCTCCAGCCCCATTGTGGCAGTTGAATAATGAAGCCTGTGTCTCTTTAACCTTAGTTTCAGCCAGTCTTACTGAGAGCAGCAATGAATACATAGCTGTCTTCCAATAAGTATGGAATACAGAGCCAGTTAGAGACTAGTTAGATATGTCTTAGTAGAGATAAATTCACAAGGTCACCTGCCATTCATAGAGCCAGAAGCTGTGTTCAAACAGCAGTCCAGTGAACCAGGTGGTAAGGTTTAATTCTCTGCAGCCCAACAAACATCAACTATATGATTTTATTTAAAGTATGACTTAGATGTATAATTCAGCTGGATCAGTGAAGGGAGGGAGGTAATTCCTTGGCACTCTGACTTATTCAGTCTATGATGGCACCCTAGAAATTGTCTAGAAGAGATAAACTGTTTCATTAGGCACTGCTGAATAATTTGGGAATGTTTAGCTTGAATAAGGAAAGAGATGAGGTGGGAAGATGTCACTAATAATTATAATTAAGTGTTTGAAGAAGTAACCTCTTAAAAGGATCTAAACAGGGGCTGGAGAGATGGCCTAGTGGTTAAGAGCGCCGACCGCTCTTACAGAGGACCCGGGTTCGATCCCCAGCACCCACATGGCGGCCAAGAACCGTCTGAAATTCCAATTCCAGGAGAACTCCAGTTCCAGGGGAATCCGACACTGTCTTCTAACCTCCATGGCATTGCACGACACAGGTGCACAAGCTTGCATGCAGACAGTACATATATACATATCCAAAAATAAATAAGATAAAAAAAATTAAAAAAAAAAAAGGATCTAAACAGATTTGTTATGGTTCCAGAGCTAGGATCCACAAGTGAAAAGTAAAAAAAAAAAATTGACTCAAAATAGTAAATAAATTTCTAAGTCAGAAATGTTTATAAATGAGAGAGCTGTCCTTGGAGATGATGAGTCCATTGGGAATTGCTGGATGCAGTCAAACAGTGGAAAGCCACAAACAGGCTGTAAACCGCATTATGTACCCTAGAGATGGTTTAAGGAAGTGACTTCTGAAATCTCAGTAGCATATTAAATATTGCATATGTCAATGGGTGCAAAAGAGGTTGGAACTGTAATATCATGTTCATCCTTTATGGCCTCCTGAAAACATTCCATAACCATGCAATGCGTGGGCTTCACTCATCATCACTGAGAGTTCACACCATTAAACACTATTGTCTGGACCTCACAGAGATAAGAATGGACCTCCTTATAAAGCCAGATTTGGATTTTGAAGTTAAACTGAAGTTATCTTGCAATACAATTAAAAGGATATGTCACAATTAAAACCATTGTTAAAATTAATCAAAGATTTAGAAAGGTAAAATGAACTTCAGAGCTAGAAATTACTGATTTAAACAATTGTTCTCACATTTTAAACTACATAATGAGCTAAAAATTATGAAGCCTCAGAGTATAGCTATAAAGAGTAGTCGAAAACCAAAGTCAGAATGAAATGTTTTAGCTTTCAAAACCAAAAAGCAGAACAATTACTCCCTGCAAAATGGTATAGGAAGAGGTTTCTGACCCCTGCTAATTGTTTCATTATTCTTCAGAGGGGCATACTGGCAGCGTTTCCCAGGGTTGTCGGTAATTACACTCCATTCAATATCTGAAGAATTACAATAATTCTACACGGAATATACTTGTGCCCTTCCGATGCAAAGCCTTTAGAGGAGTGAAAAAACAACTTAAAGTAAATTAGCAAGAAAATTATCATAGTTACTGTTTATTCTGGGGCTCCATATATCAGAGGCTAATTATACATTGTATGTTACATTTCCTTAGAGGTATTTGTAGTTTGTTTCTCATGCTGATCAACAGTCATGCTGCTTTTTAGGATCCTTTATGAAGCTGAAGTTCAGACTTTTCCCATTGCCTCTTTGTGTATGAGAAATCTGCCTGTGCAGGCACATGCCATCCATGCTTGCCAGAGCCCTCTGAGTGGTGGTATTCAGCAAGCATTGGGATGCTCAGGTGTATTCATTTGTAAGGCCTTGACTCTTCTGTCATTCTTTTTCATATGACATAACTTGTCTCAAAATCATTTTCCTGTACTTTAGTAAACCAAGGATCTGTCAGAGAGAAAAAAGTGAGGACTCAGCAGTTAAGAGAACTGACTATTCTTGCAGAGGACCCAGGTTTGATTCCCAGCACCCACATGGTGGCCAACACCATCCGTAACTAGTTCCGGGGGATCTGATGCCTTCTTCTGACCTCTGCCGATTGCACAACACAGGTGCACTCACAAACCTGCAGGCAATACACTCATACATATAGAATAAAAATAATAAAATTTTTGTTTGTTTTTTGTTTTTTGTCTTTCTGAGACAGGGTCTCCCTTTAGTCTCAGCTGGCCTGGAGCTCGCTACGTAGACCAGACTGGCCTTGAACTCACAGAGATCCGCCTGCCTCTGCCTCCTGAGTGCTGGGATTAAAGGCGTGCGCCACCACACCCAGCATAATAAAATATTTTTTTAAGTGAGGACTAAAAAAATAAATAAATAAAAAGTGAGGACTGGAATTACACAGCTCCTTAAAAATTGGGGCGTTTCATTCTGGGTGGAGCCTTCTCAATTTTCTGCCAATGGGGCTGTTCATCTACTATCTATACAGGATCATCTTTAGAATCTGAGCTTCAAAGTCCTGAAACACAGAGGGACTGCAGGGCCAAGGTACTGTTAAAATACCAGTGATAAAAGATGGACGTCCTGCTAAAGAATGTTGCTTTTCCTCAGGAATTAGAGGCCCTGGTGTGTGGGGGGGTGCTGTTGTTTTCTCCCACCCCCATCTCCTTTCAGCAGTGGAGATTGAATCTAGTGCTTCATGCACAGCAAGCACTTTACCAAAACAAAACCACATCCCCAGCCTTCCCATCCCGCCCCCAGACTTCCCACCCCTCCCTCTTGTGTGTTTGAGTGATTCTCTTTTAAATCTTTATTGCAGACAAAACTTTATAGAAATTAAGATTGCTTAATGAAAAAAATTAACAAAGGTCCAATAAGTTATTATCAGTTTAATGGAATAGATGTCATTTAGAGAATGTTTAAAATGTGAAAAGCATGGAAAATAATCACCATGCAATGCAAAAGTTAAAACCAAAATAAAATATGGTCACAGAGTAGTTTTTTGTTTTGTTTTGCTTTGTTTTGTTTTTTTGTTTTAAGTCAGGATCTCCCCATAGCTCAGCTGGCCTGAAATTGGCTATGTAAACCAGGCTGGCCTCAGTCTCACTGAAATTGGCTATGTAGGCCAGGCTGGCCTCAGTCTCACTGAGCTTCACCTCCCTCTGCCTCTGGAGTACTAGGGCCAGCCTGACTTTAACAGAGCTGGGCATGGTGGCGCACACCTTTACTCCCAACACTCAGGAGACAGAGCCAGGTAGATCTATTTGAGTTCAAGGCCAGCCTGGTCTACAAAATGAGTTCTAGGACAGCTGGGACTGCAGAGAGACCCTGTCTCAAAAAGACCAAAAAAAATTTAGATATTTATTTTTGAAGTAAATTTTTTATTACTATTTTTATGAGTGTACTGTCTGCAGGTAGGTTGGTGCACCTGTGTTGTGCAATGCCACAGAGATCAGAAGAGAGCATCAGATTACCCTGGGACTGGAGTTAAAGACAGTTCTTAGCTGCCATGTGGGTGCTGGGAACCGAACCCCAGTCCTCTGCAAGAGCAGTCGGCACTCTTAACCGCTGAGCCATCTCTCCAGCCCCATAGATATTTACTTTTTAATAAGAATATTTTCTCTTTGAATTGTTGTCTTATGTGGTTTTTACTTCATTTCTAACATTTAAATTTTCTAAAATGTGTCTATGTCCGTGTTATAAATTAGTAACTAAAAATAAAGAAGGAAGGAAAATGGGATTCACATTAAGACATATACTTTGGGGGGCTGGAGAGATTGGCTCAGTGGTTAAGAGCACTGGCTGTTATTGCAGAGGACTTGGGTTTGAATCCCAGCACTGACCTGGAGGCTAACAACTGTCCATAACTCCAGTTCCATGGACTCCAACACCATCTTCTGACCCCCATAGACCTTGTAAAACATGGGTACACTTACAAAAATGTGCACTTGTACACATAAAAATAATAAAATATATTTTTAAAGAAAAGACATATACTTTTGCTGCAAGACTGAAACAGTCAATAAAACATAGTAAGGTAGCAAAAAGTTATAGGGAGAATATAATGACTTACCATTTAGTCACTATAATCTGTTGTCTCAGTAGTGAGTTCTATTAACTAGGAGGAATTTGACAAGCTAACCCTTCTTCGAATCCAAGACGGTTACAAATTCTCCCACAAATTTACACTGACCTCCAGAAAGGATCATAGAAGCTCTTTCTAAGCATTGCAATACAGTCTCAGAGATGCCTTCTTTTTTTTTTTTTTTTTTTTGGTCTTTTTGGAGACACGGGTCTACACCTGATAGCAACACATGATCTCGAGCTCCTTTGGTAGCCAGGAGCTGGCCTTTGAACTCACAATGATCCACCTGCCTCTACCTCCCGAGTGCTAGGATTAAAGGCGTGCGCCACCACGCCCGGCGAGATGCCTTTTTACACTGGGAGGAACAAGAAAACAATAAGACAAGAGCTTGGCTGGGCCATGAATATTCTTTACCTGAAAATGCCTTGTGTGTATGAATGTGGGCTGCCTCTTTAAGTACATCTTTAAACAAGTTACACATCAACCAGCTGCCATCAGATAGTTGACATCTCAGAACATACTGTTTCTCATGATACCGAGTATTGCTGGAATAAATCATGGTTTGTTTTTCTTTGGGGATTATACACCGAGCTGACTTGTCTCTCTCTCTCTCTCTCTCTCTCTCTCTCTCTCTCTCTCTCTCTCTCTCTCTCTCTCTCTCTCTCTCTCTCTCTCTCTCTCTCTTTTTGTTCTTACAGCGCATGATTGCAAATACTGCCAGAACAGTGAGGTACTACAGGAGCCAGCCCTTCAGTAAGTTCAGTGTGGCTGCATGCCTCAGTGGAGGCCCTGGGGATTAAGTCCTTTTTAATGAGAGGACTGAGACTCTCTAAGAGTGTGGACAGCATGTGATTCTGTCAAAAGCACTTTGGACTATGAATCCCATGTAATATGGGCCTTTGTTTACATTGGTTTTTGTTTTTGTTTTTTGTCTTTTTGAGACTGTGTCTCATTGCACCCCCAGCTAGCCTGGAGCTCACTATGTAGACCAGGCTGGCCTTAATCTTACAGAGACCCGCCTCTCTCTGCCTCCCAAGTCCTGGGATTAAAGGCTTATGCCACCACACCTGGCTGTTTACATTGTTATAATGGAATGGATGATATAAATGGATGAATTTGAAGAAGATTCATTTGCTCACTCCCGAGTAGCTAGAAACAGGTAGAATACTGTGCCCAACAAAGCCTGCTTCCAGCCTGTTCCTTGTGACTCTCTGTTTGAGCCTCCCTTGAAGACTTGGTGCTGTGTTTATAAATTGGGAAAGATATTGTCTCTTGAGAATACATTAATGTTTATAGTACATGGGTAAAAAGTCCCATGGCAGGACTTTATATAATATTTCTAGTAGTCCCACGAAATTAATTTAAGGTGCTCTTTTAAAATTTGAGCATGTCTTGGGCTGGAGGGATGGCTCAGCAGTTAAGAGCACCGACTGCTCTTATAGAGGACCTGGATTCGATTCCCAGCACCCACATGGTGGCTAAGAACCATCTTGGGCAGGGTGTGGTGCTGTACGACTTTAATCCCAGCACTTGGGAGGCAGAGGCAGGCAGAGCTCTGTGAGTTCAAGGCCAGCCTGGTCTACATTGTGAGCTCCAGGCCAGCTGGGACTAAAGGGAGACCCTGCCTCAAAAAACAAACAAACAAAAAAAATTGAGCATGTCTCACAAAAACTAGTACAATGTTTTAAAATATATAAAATATTATCAAATGACTCTTCTAATCTGTTGAGGATGCAGTTTCCTTGTAGCACCAGATGCTCATGCTAGACTGGTGCTGCCGTCTCCTGTGGATCAGGACGTGAAGTAGGGCCAGCACTATGCTCCTCCAGTCGGGTTTGGAAACAAGAAGGTGAACAAACCCTTTGAAGTTTTGTGTTATTGTCATTATGAGTCATTTGAAAAAATTTGGCTCATTAACTCAACATGATAAAATGACACAGATGTAACTGTGTGCCTACCCTCGCCATCCTTTCCAGTAGAGACAGTGTTAAGAGACTGACAGGTTCTTGTTTTGATAATCACAGTGGCATGCTCTTTGTAGTATATGCCTGGCCTAAAGCCAGAGCTTGCTGACATGGAATGCCAGAATACTAACTGTTCATTTTTCAGTGTAGAGGAGGAAAAAAAATAGAGAAAGTAATCTTGACTTGAGGAGCAAGTAAACCTTTCAAAAGTTCACTCAAACCACTGTGCCTTCTCATTTCTGAAGTGAGAAGTCTTGCATATCACTAACTATTCTTACATGAGTTCTGCTGGAATTTAAGTGTCTCATATCTTTCCCTATAGTAATTTAGTATTTGTCACAAAGTGGCTGCACTGGTAAAAAGGAACATAAAGAAGTGATACCAGTTACAACAGGCTTTTTAATCTAGAATCCATAGCCCTTCAGGGGATTCCAGAACAGTCTAGAAATTACCTGCAAAATCTTGTGTGTACAAAAAGGTTTATAGCTTTGAAAGGGTTCTTAGAGGTTCAAGAACCAAATAAGAATCTTGACAGAATCAGCTTTGTTCCAGGAGCCTCTCTGGCAGTAACTTCTGCATTCTCCCACTTCTTCTCTGAGAGAAGTGAAAAGAGAAAAACATTTAATCTCTACTGCATTTGTTGAAGTTATCAGTAACTGCTGGTAAACAACAGCTGCTCAGCTCTGAAGTCAACAATCTATAGATAAAGCTATAGGAATAGATTCATAAACATTGTGAGAAATATGTACAATGTAATTACAGTATATTGTACATGTAGAGGACACTGCCAGTGGGAAGCGGAGGAAATTAAGCACAATGTGTTCTGTAGTTCACTGTGGTATTATTTATATGTGATAATTATACTGATGAGTTTCTTCTTACAGCAAGTAGAGGCCTTTGTATCTTGTCTCTGCTTTTCTGTGCTCAGACCTGCAGAATCCCCTCTGCCCCTTATGCAGATGGCATTCTAATGGTCTTGGAGAAGAGTGGGTAAATCTAACTGGACTACAAGGAAGCAGTGCTGGGATGGGGAGAACTCTGGTCCAGAGTCCAGACACCTGCTTGTGCACTCTTGTGTCCTACTAAAGCATAGGTTTCACACCAGGGATCATGGGACAGGGCTGGCCCATGGACTGCCACAGAGGTTTGCAATATAAGCAGAGCACTTCTCACCTATATTTGGAAAGTCATTATTTAAATAATGGAAGAAGTCACAGGGAAGAACTTCAGATTTCCTAGTTCAGAAAGAAAGAAAAGCAGGCAGGAAGGAAGGAGAAAAGAAAGGAAAGAAGGCAGGGAGGGAAGGAGGGAGGAGGAGATCTGTCAACTCTGGACAGAGATTCCAGAATGGCAATGACATTCAGGAGCTAAGTATTCACTTCCCTAGGAACCTAGGTTTCTAGTTTACCACTCTTCTATGGAATCTGGGCATTCTTCATTTTTACATAGTGTTGCCTGTGCAAGACTGTGGGCATTAGGTTTTCCTGGAGCTCTGGTTTGAATGAAATCTGTTTACTTTTTTGATAACCCAGTTGCTCATACCCTTGAGGTATAGGCCAGAATGGTATGATTACTGGATTTTCAGAACAAGTCGCATCAGAGAAGAAAGGTTTGCAAGAAGTCATCACTCAGCCACAAAATGGCCTTTTCCCTGAATCCAGACAGTGTCTCAGAGCATGCTGTATATGGACTGCTACTGTGTATGTGTGCAAGCGAAAACTGGCCCAGTTGCTGACTTTGGTTCAGTATAGGTATTAAGTGCTTTTGTGAGTTGCTAATGAAACTGCATCATTTGACATTAGTCTTCATCTGGATCAAAGGAGGTGGAGACAGAATGTGAGACACAGAGGTGGGCTCGGAAGGGAAAACAATTTTCATCTGTCACCAGGGCCATCAGACAGATGCTTCTCTTTTTATTTGGTGCCTTTTTCTTTTTACAGTGTGCAATGCAAAGGAAAATGATCAAAAGAGATGATTCCAGGAAAGAAAAGAAAATTGGAGGGTAGAAGGGAGATGAAATAACTGAGTAGAAATATTTCAGAGAATGTGGTATGTGGAAAGGCCTAGACAGAGCCCAGGAATCATGATAAATGTGAAGAGTCGATGGGCAAAATTAAAGTGCATCATATATGCATGTATTATGCAATGCCAACTCTGTCCTCTATTGTTTCAACAGACCCTGATGCAGCTCAAGCTAATAAGAACCATCAGGATGTCCGGAGTTATGTACGGCAATTAAACGTGATTGACAACCAGAGAACTTTATCACAGATGTCACACAGATTAGAGCCTCGCAGGCCATAGACCTCTAAAGTGTTCAGAGTGATAGTTTGTCTCCAGTCCACAATCTTTCAAAAATGCCGTATATGCTACTACTGACTGTGTCGCCACTAGAGACTTCTACAGAACAAGTAAAGACACATCAGAGAAGCCCTGGGGGCTGCATCCAGCTTACCAAGTACATGACATGAGAAGAAATTTGTCTTGCATCACACTGACCACTGTAGCTTAAGAATCCCCAGTTTGTAGTCAGCCTATTTCATGTCCAGCTGTGTCATCATCAGAAGAGCTGTGTAGAAATACTATTGGCAAGAGAAGCTTCAAGCCCCTGGCATTCCTTCCCAGGCTGCTCTCAGTCTGAGATGTGCTGCTAATGGGGTTGACTTGGGTCTACTGGCAGTGATGTAATTGAATGGTTTCTGATGCAGCAGCACCTTGATTTGGAGCTTAGGGATAGGGAAAGTGTTGGCAAATCACGTAAGTCCCCAATTATAGCTTGTATTCCTCCATCTACATAGTCTTACCTCTGAGGGAACAGAATCTGACCACATTACTAAAAACATTTACATTATTTAGAGAGGACTGGTGTGTAATTTCTGAATGATATATAGAATAATATGTTTACAATGTAACTTTTTAAATTTACAAACCAGGATTGCATACATAAGAATTCCACAAGGTTCTTAAAATTGCCAGTGTTAAGATAGAGAATAACATTTCAGAAGAGCACAATATGCACAAACATTTTTCAAAATTGAGATATTTTCCTGGGCATTAAAAACCTTTCCACTACAAATTTATTGTTACTGATGAAAAAAATATTTTCTGGACTTAAATGTTATTACAAATATCTTAATTTTCAGCAATTGTTTTGCACTTTCAAATAGATTGTAAATAGTACATTCAATCAGTACAGAGTTATTTATTTGCTACATAATAGATATTGTGCCAAATCCTTTTATTTATTTTATTTAGTATGAAATTTTGGAGTACATTTTTTCTGTTTTCACAATTAGACTACATTTAATGTGTAGGAATTATATGTACATATATATATACATATCTTCTGTAAATAACAGCTAGCATCTTCATTAAATATAATTGACAAGAAATTGTTGTGTTGTCAACTTCTATAGTATAGGAAGACTGACTATCCAGTGTGATGGATACTAGATTTTATTTATTTATTTATTTATTTATTTATTTATTTATTTATTTATTTGTGTGTGTGTGTGTGTGTGCTGGGAACTGAGCCCAAGGCCTCATGCATGTTAAGCACACAATCTACACTAAACTACAACCTTGAGTGGATTTTTAGAAATTGAAATAAATTCACATACTAAAAATTACCCTATTCAAGGTATATAATCTAATGAGGTTTAATATATTCATGAAGTTGTAAAACCATTAATAGTAACACCAGATTCCCAAGGGGGTAGGGCAGTGGACTATCTTAGCATTCATTTCTCAGTTTTCTCTCCTTCCAATCACAGAACCACTAGTCTGCTTTAAAGCTCTAACTGGTTACTCTGGATTTCCTGCATCTAGAATCATGTAATACAGTTTCTGTCTGGCTCCTTTCATTTAGCATAATGTCCTCAAGAGTCTTCCATGTTGTATCAGTGTTTCATTTCATTTTGTGGCTAAGCAGTATGCTTTGTATGAATATACCACATTGTTCATCCTTTCCACTTTAAGGAGGCCCTGGATGATGGAGCTGCATGTCTGAGGTTTTATACTGTTTCTCGGTGTGAATTACTTAGTAAATAGTTAAGAAAGACATTATCTGAAATTCTTTAAATTCTGGACATCTTTATTTTTTCAGTAAGTCTGCTTTTCCCATGCTGTGTCCTGGGATATACTAAGTTCAAAAGTTGTTTCTCCATAAACAGAAGCACAGCAGTAAAGCAAAACAAACAAACAAATATATATATTCAAATCAATTTGGAAGCCACTTCATAATATACCCAATTCTTAGAAATGAGTCCTGGTTCTCATTTATATATATATATATATATATATATATATATATATATATATATATATATATATATATATATATATATAGCCGGCCTTGAACTCCAGAGATCTGCCTGCCTCTGCCTCCTGAGTGCTGGGATCATTAATATATTAATGGCTCTGAAAGTCCTACTAAAATTCTGCTTAACATCCCACGTCTACCTTGCCAAATGCTAAAGCAAGCAAACAGCTTTCTGCATTTCTTTATATAAACATTTCAGTGTCCCGAGGAGCAGGGGTGTTAATTATTTCATGCAGTTTTATCCATTTATCTAGAAGTACACATGTACAATACCTGGGATTTACTACACAATGATACTTTTTAAAGTCACAGAGTAAGTTCTTATATTCATGATGTTCAACATCTCACTGTGCCATAGACCTCAGTCAGCTGCAAAGTTTTCACAATTATATATTTCTAGATGATTTATAAAGATCTTTGATAAAGCTGACAGCCCTTCCTTGAGTTTTTGTTTGATTTTACTGTTCTTCCTATCTTTCTTACAATATGGTCTCTTGAGTACAGCGACACCATTCCTCAGTTCCATGGTGACTAGCACATTATAACCTCATTTTAATTTACTTTCAACATTGTTGAAAATTAATACATGTTCTCCCATGTATTCTCCCATGAATACCATTGGTCTCTCAAGTGAGGATAACAATTACTATATAAAATAAAGATAAGAGGTTTTAATTATGACTGGCTTCTATATAAATATATTCAATGCCTTTACTCAAGGTAGAAATGGTAAGGTAAAGAAATTCATACTCTACAAAATGTAGAGGAGTGGCCAGGCAATCCTTCCTGAGTCAGGAGATGCAGTTAATATTTTAAAACTTGCAAACAAGCCAAAAGAAAATGAGATGCCTGCAGGGTCACAAGAAGGATAATGAGGTTTGATGGAAGATGTGAAAAAAAGAATGTTTTTACCAAAAGCACCCATAGAAAATTATACATTTAAGTGTTTAACATACCTACTTAGCGAGGTCACCAGTACAGTGTCTGGGAGCTAAGCTTTTCCAGTAATTTTCGAATGCCATGCAGGTTAAATACACTTCTTTCCTGAATTCAATGGCATTTCCTCTGAAGATATGAATGCAGATCAATGACTACCAGTGTGAGAAAATTAAAAGCAGTGTCATTCTAGTTTCAAATTGTGCTTCTGATAATAGTAAAAATTCAGCAGCAAATATGCAATATGGTAAAAATGAACCCCTGCCTTGAATAACTCCTTTTGTTGTCAATCTAAAATACATTACATGTCTTGTTTCTAAGTCATTTCAATTTGTCCTACACAGCTGAGCATTGCATGCAGGCCACAGTAGCCTTTACTTATAAACCAGAGAAAACCTTTAACTCACATATTGCTGGTCATTTCTCCATTCATTTATTCAATCATTGATTCATTGACAGGTAATTATTGTGGCATGCTGTGTAGTTTGGATCTTGAGTGTCAGATATTGAAGGCTTGGTCCCCAGCGGATGGTGTTATTGGTAGATTGCAGAACCCTCGGGGGAAGGCTATGGGCAAAGGTGAAGAATGGGGATGTACCTTTGAAAGGGTTATTGAGATTCCAGCCTCTCCTCTTTCTTTGCTTCCTGGCATCCCTGAGGTAAGCAGCTTCCTCCACCGTGTGTGCCCCATCATTATGTTCTGCCTTACCACAGGTCTTAGGATGGTATGGTCAAAGGACTGTGGACTGGAACTTCCAATCATGAGCCAACATATGATTTTCTTCCTGAAAGGTTATTATCTCAAGTGTTTTATCACAGTGGGAAAAAGCTGACTAATACAAACTACTTACTGAGCAAGTGTCAGGTGTCTGCAGACTCAGAATTCATTTTGGAGAGAAACCACAAAGTTCCTTTTCTCATGGAGCTTATCATACAGTGGGGGAGACAGGAGAGCAATCGCATAATCAAAGAAATAGATACATGCTGTTAGCATGTGTAATGATTTAACCTGATGTGAGGAAATGTGGCCTGTGAAGTGACAGTTTACTTGAATGTGGATACTTATCTGAAGAGAGGAGAATGTGTTGTAAGAAGGAAATGACCCTGGCCTCGAGGAGCAGGAAGTGCGCTGGGCCCACAGACATGTGCAAGGCCTTCCAGTCTTCGTCTTTCATCTAAGAGCAGTGTGCAGATGTGGAAGTGCTTGAAGAACAGAGTTGCGCTTCTAATGGTGGCCTGTGGGGGGCAGAACCACTGCTCAGATACAGCACAGTGCCTGTGACACATGGAGAGCATTGTCCAGAATGCCTTAATCACTTTATTATTGTGCAGGTTTAATGGAAGAGCACAGAGAATTGTGAATAATGACAAATATTAAAAGCCAGAGGTAGACCTAGATATCTACAGTCAAACACCATTCCTTCATCTAAGTCTGCTGTGGGCCATCTTTCAATTTTTTTTTTGGTAAAATATATAACAAAATTTATGAGTAAATAATTCAATGGCACTAAGTACAATCTGGACTCATTCTGACACTATTCTAGCCATCTTGAGTTGAAACTGTCATGACTGCCCAGGAGTAACCCTAGTCAGTTTTCTGCTTAGTTTTCCAGTAAACTATAAATAGACAAAACCACTAGAGTGGTCTGTGGAGCTTTACAGCTGGACCCTGTGCCAGGAATGTGCCTGACTCTGATAGCAGCTTAAGATAAACCAGGCACGGGCTGGAGAGATAGCCTAGCGGTTAAGAGCGCCGACCGCTCTTGCAGAGGACCCGGGTTCGATCCCCAGCACCCACATGGCGGCCGAGAACCATCTGAAACTCCAATTCCAGGAGAACTCCAGTTCCAGGGGAATCCGACACCCTCTTCTGACCTTCACCGCATTGCACGACATGGGTGCACAAACCTACATGCAGACAGTACATTCATACACATAAAAAATAAATAAATAAAATTCAAAAAATACAGTGTAATAAAATTATTTTAAACTTGCTGGGCATGGTGATGCACATCTTTAATTCCAGCACTTGGAGACAAAGACAGGCAGATTTCTTTGAGTTCAAGGCCAGCCTGATCTGTAAGGTGAGTTCCAGGCCAGCTGGGCAAGCTACAGGGAGACCATCTCTCAAAAAAACAAAAAACAAAAAAACAAAAGACAAAAACCCTCATGGGGCATTTATTTCTGGAATTTTCTATTTCTGGAATTTTCTTTTGTTTTAAAAAGTGCGATGCGAGTGTGGGGCTGGAGAGATGGCCTAGCGGTTGGGAGCACCGACCGCTCTTGCAGAGGACCTGGGTTCGAACCCCAGCGCCCACATGGCGGCCGAGAACCATCTGAAACTCCAGTTCCAGGAGAACTCCAGTTCCAGGGGAATCCGACACCCTCTTCTGACCTCCGCGGCGTTGCACGAAACGGATGCACAGACTTGCATGCAGACAGTACATTCATACACATACAGAAAATAAAAAAAAAAAAAAAAAAAAAAGATAAACCAGGCACTGTACATTCTGGCTAGGATGAAGTCACTTTTACTACTTTTAATTCATATGCCCTTCCTCACTCACACTTAAGGGGTCTGCTTGATTTTGCTGAGGCCCAGGATCAGGCTTTTCTCGGTAAGTCCTCCCAGCAAAGAGTATACTGTGCCATACGAGATCTCTTTCTTTGGATCAATGGCAACCTAGAGCTAGTTCTCACACATTGGGGCCAAGTTTTTCTAGAACAAATACAGTCATATTGTTGTATAACCATCACTACTATATATATCCCCAACACTGTTTCAGCATTCCAAGATCCTATACGCTTTCTGCAGTCAGTCCCTACTTCCCCTCCAGCTGTCTTAATAACAACCATTCTCCCTTAGCCTCTGAGTATGCCTAATTCATGTGCTGCATGAAAACACAGTAGTTCAGTACTTGTCCTTCTGAGTTTCATGTAATTTAATGTATTCAAGACTTGTTCATGCTGTGTCATATGTCACAATAGAATATTCTTTCCTTCTCAGGTGAATTTTTTTCTTTTGAGATAGGGTCTCATGTAGCTCAGGCTGGCCTTGAACTTACTATGTAGCTGAAGATGACCTTGAACTGATCCTTCTGCTTTTTCCTCTCCAATACTGGGATTATAGGATTAGCCACCACATCCAGTTCATGTGGTGCTGGGGAAGCACTCTACCAACTGAGCTACATCCCCAGCCCAAAGCTAAATTATTAGCAGCACATTTTATGTACTATATTTTGTTAATTTAGCCATTTGGTGATTGAAATTTGATTGCAATGCTTGGACAATTGTGAATAATACTAATTACAAATGCAAGTACCTGTTTAAGCTATAGTTTTTAATTAAAAATAGTTATCTTTATTTTATGTGTATGTGTTTAACCTGCATATACATGTAAGAGAATGCATGTATGTAATGCACACAGAGGGCAGAAGAAGCGTGGGATCTCCTGGAACTGGAGTTATAGATCATGTTAGCTGCATGTGTGTGCTGGGAACTGAGCCCTGGTCCTTAGTGAGAGCAGCCGGTGCTCGAATCCTTATCTCTAAAGCTGTCTCTCCAGCTCCCAAGCTGCAGTTGTTTTTTTAATTCTAGACATAGGATTGCTGAATCATATGATGATTTTATGCTTTTTAACAATATATTCTTTGAAAATTTCATACAATGTATTTTGATTATCTCCAATTACTATTGTCTCCCTCCAGCTCCCTTTAGTGCTGTCTACCCCATCACTCTCCTACCTTTACATCCTCATTTTTTTTGTTGTTAATAACAACCTGAATCCAATTAGTGCCACTCATATGTGCATGGATGCAGGGTCTATGCACTGGAGCATGGGCAACCTATCAGTCGTCACATTCGCAAAGGGGAGTGACTCTCCCTCTCTCAGAAACCATCCACTGCTAATCTCTCCCCGGTCCCCTCCTCCATTCATGCTAGAATTTTGACTGGCTTGGTCCTGTGAAGGTCTTGGGCAGGTAACCAGAGATGCTGTGAGTTGGTGAGTGCAGCAGCCACGTCATGTCCAGAAGTCAGCATTCACAGTTCTCCACATCCTTTGGCTCCTGCATTCTTTACACCCAGCCTTCCATATGTTCCCTGAGCCTTGGATGGGAGACGGCTAGTATAGTCGACTCATCCACAGCTGAGCTCTCACAGCTGCTTATTATATTTGACACTCTGACTGGATGTGAGTCTCTGCACTAACTGCTACTGTTTACATTTTTCCATCTTTCTGTGTGTATACATGCATGTTTATAGGCACAATTACAGAGGACCCGGGTTCTCTTACAGAGAACCCGGGTCCTCTGTAAGAGTGGCCGGCGCTCTTACCCGCTAGGCCATCTCTCCAGCCCCTAACTTGAGACAAGATGTCTTGTTGTTCATCGTGGTGTACACCAGACATGCTGGCCCACAAGTTTCCAAGGATTCTTCTGCCTCTACCTCCCATCTTGCCATAGAAGCACTGTGATTACAGATGAGTGCTACAATATCAGTTTTATGTCAGTTTTGGTGACCTGAACTCCAGTCTTCATGCTTTCAAGGCAAGTGCTTTGCCTGCTGAGCCATCTCCCCAGGCCTTATGTTTAATGTTTAAAAGTGGGGTCACGCTCTTCCACAGTGGCTATACCATCTTATGGACTCCTAACTAACATAACCCACAATTACCTGTGTCATCTCTTTTAGAAGGAAGCTGCCAATGTATGGCACGGCTACTGGGAACATAGTGACTAGGAGACCTGGAACCCAGTATAGAGGTACTGCAGTTTGGGAATAGTTTGAGTGTTTTTCCCAAAGCTTTCTGTGTTGCATACTTGGTCCACAGTGTGGTAGTGTCAGGAAATGACAGAATCAATTGCAAGGTAACTGGGTCATGTGAGCATACAGTTCTTGCAGGCCCCCGGTCAGCTCCCATGGCTACAAGAGCGAGCCTGGGCTCCCTTGCTATCTGGCTTCCTGTCTCAACATATGCTTCTCCTTCTTGAATTTGCTCTTACCCTGATATCATCTTCCATGAATTCCTCATTAGAGGCCAAGCAGATTTGGACTCTGATCTTGGACTTTCAGCCCCCAAAACTGTAAGCTAAATGAACCTCTTTTCTTTATATATTTCTCAGCCTTGGCTAGTCTGTCAAATAGCAACAGAAAGTGAATTAATATAGCAAGTGTCTAACTTTGCAGCCAGTGTGCCCTCCATCAAGCCATGAATGCCCACAGGGTCTTGACCCATCCCTGCCACCCTGCTGGTTGATGTATTAGTCTGGAACTACTAGGAAAGGAATGAGGGGAATGTTGTTACTAACCCTCAGAGAGTAAAAGTAATAGGTGACAGAGTGCCGGCCCTGCTTGGGCTCCACTGCATGTGCTTGTCAGCCAGCTGGGGAGGGTCAAGGTCCCAGGAAGCTAGGACCTTTGTTCATGGGGAATTTGTGTTTGGAAAGACTGGGACCAAAGCCCTTCTGTGAAGCCCAGGGCACTGCAAGCTCATGGGCGCTGACATTCCTCTCCAGTCCTGGGAAAGAGTTGGGGCCTAAACCAGGCACAAAATAGCTACCTGATGCCACCCAGTCCTGTCCTACAGCTCTCTGGGAGGGCTCACCAGTCGCAGAAGAATCAGGACTAGAGAATTGCCCCAGAGAAGCCCTAAGAAAATACCAGAAGCACAGAATTCTCCAGCATCTATGTCTAAAGGCAGACTAGAAGATGCTCCTATGTCTAAAGGCAGACTAGAAGATGCTCACCAGTCCTTCTGTTTGCTTAGCTGGGGGCAGCAGTCATCCCTCAGGTGGGAACATCTAAGACTTGGCAGAAATGGGGCAGAATCTATGAGTCTAGGCTACTAGCATCCAGATATTTTTAGGGCAGAGGGACATACTGATGATGGCTCAGTCTCTGTAACTGGGAGGACTCCAAGTAAAGAAACACACCATCTTGGGGGGGGGGCCTCTGGTTCTGCAGTTCAGACACTAGAACTTTAAACAAGTTAAAGAAAGACTTGGTTCAGTAGAAAGACAAACTACCAAGGAGTCCATCAGTTAGTTGTTGTGTGTTAGTGTTCTCCAAGAACCATGGAACAAGTCAATTCTTTATACTACATCTTCTTCAAAGGAGATTTAAGAAAGAAGTTAGCTCATATAATTACAGAGGCTGACAAGTAGTCTGCAGTGTGAGCTAGCAAGCTCAAGACCTAGGAGGCTCAGTTCTATTCTGTAGTCTTGTAGGTGAAGAGTCAGGATGGACCTGGAATCTTTGGGCAAAAGCCCCTGCTCTTGCAGTCTCAACAGGCTGGGCCCAGCGCCCATCTCTGTGCCAGTTACAGTGACCAGTAGTGGTAAAAAGCAGAGAAAGACTTACTGTATGTGCATCAGGAAAAGGAACAGCTCCAGGGGCCACTGACCCCAAGTTTGTCTTCTAGGTACTGACAGGAACCTTAAGTTTAAACTAAGGAAGAACTGGGGCAGGGGTAAGAGCTATACCTAGTTAAGCACTTCTGGTCAAGGTGTGAGCCTGTCAATCTTTGTCCCAACTTGAATTCTCCAGAGTGATCTGATATAAAGTTATTATTATTGCTGTTATTACCTGAGAAGACCTATTTGGGTCCAACAAGATGATCGGCTCCAGGATGGAGCCTCACCATCAGAGATGGTGGAGACTCACCATCAGACATACAGGGTGGAGTCGAACCATCAGACATACAGGGTGGAGACTCACCTTCAAGAGATAATTATCCTCATTTGCTGGGGAGGGTGTATCCTCCTGGGAGGTTTTGCTGTTCCTGGAATTCAAGGTGACTACAACTTTAGGACAATGACTTATCTCTTCATCCTGATAGGAGATGAGTTAAGGTTAAGTGGGAAGACAATCCTTGTATGATTAATAAGCCTACACAGAGTCAAGCAAGAGTCTAACCCAAAGTGAGGGTCAAAACGAAGGCAGAGATGCCAGGCTTCCATTCTGCATTTAGTTTCCTTGTGGGTCTAAGTGAGGAGTCAATGCTTTTCTAGCAAAAGCAGCTTCTAGGTGCCTGGCATAAGGACAGTTGATAGTGCAGGTGACGTCCAAGGCAGTCTGCTGGTTACAGGTTTCTATGGGATGGTCTTCTTCTGTTTAGGTGCTTTCCACTGATTAGATGAGGTCCACCTGCATTTAGAGGCCAATCTACTTTACCCAAAGTTCTCCAATTTAAATGTCAATCTCATTAAACACTCTTTGAGTGATACATAAAATGAAACATCACCAAGTATAACAAACCACTTCACAATGTAATGACTTTTTAAAATAGTCACAGGTTCATGGGTCAGCTGGGCAGTTCTGCCAAGCCTGGTCCAGATTGGGTCAGATCATTCATCCGTGTCAGCTGGTCTAGGCAGGCTTTGGAAGGAACGGCTCATTTCTGCCCATCCCATCTCTTCTCTTCCAGCAGGCTTGCCTGGACTTGGCTTAGCCACTTGTTGGCTGAAACAGTTTCCCAGGAAACGAGATAAGCAAGAGCTCTCCAGGGGCAAGGAGCCCACTCAGAATGGGCGGCCAACACTTCCTCAGCACAATGCTGGCCAAAGGGGTCAACCGCAAATCAGAGAATGGAGATCTCTCTCTCTCTCTCTCTCTCTCTCTCTCCAGAGTTTCAATAATCATTCTGTCCAAACTGTCCAAGCAGGGACTAGAATATTGTTGCCATCTTGAAACCATCTACTAGACTGAGGGGCAGCACAGGAGAGAAGTGACTGACTGAAGGGTTTGCTGCTCTTTTTAGTAGGAAATTTTTCAGATCGGGTGCTGCCAGCTGTTTATAGTACTTGTTCTGAGTGAATTTAGTAGTCCTGGGTGAAGTGACATGAGACAGCAGAAAAACCTATCAAGTTTGAGCATCACTAGGTCTGGGTTTGACTCAGGACCAGCCCAGTGTATCAGCACTTTGTATGTGACGAGAAAGGCAGCCCATTTCTCCAGCTGCTATCATCTCACTAGAGTGCCCGTCAATCAGACTTCACTGTGTGCGCAGTTTGCACTGTGGGATGTGAAGTAAAGACCTGGGCTGTGAACTTTGGCTCACGCATTTAATCTCTTTGAAGCTCGAGTGCTACATCTGCCAGTGGAATTATACTATATGCCTCACAAAGGCTGTGGGGCACAGGGGACCAAGCTCAGGTATGTGAAATGTCCCACACACAGGATGTAATGTTCAGGAAGTATGGGTATCTTTCCTACCTCTCAGTTGTGATAGGCCAAAATAAATGGTACTTTGTTTTTTTTCAAGGATGCCTGAGAGGCTTCAGCCAAGCCAGTTAGGAAGATGGAAAAGGAAAGAACCATCTACAGGGCTTTGGGTCACTGAAAATGACTTGGGAAGGAACAGCAGTGTTTGAATTACGTAAGACATTCATTCTCTGAACCCCAAACTGTGTCACAGCAGTCTCACACTTTTTGCTGCAATATTTGCACCAGAACACCATCATACCTGTGTGCAGGTATAACTTAAAAATCATTTGCAGTTAAACAGGAAGCATTTTAAATTACTGAATGAAAAGATGAAGAAGTATAATCCAAGGAAAGGTCTTTTTGAGACAGTGTTGGTTTCCCTCTAGTTCTAGCTGTCCTGGAATTCACTATGTAGGCCAGGCTGGCCTTGAACTCACTGAGATCTGCCTACCTCTGCCTCCTGAGTGCTGGGATTAAAGGCGTGTGTCACCATACCCAGCAAAAAGACATTAAGAAAAAACATATTTGTTCACATGTGTGTATCTGTGTGATTTTATCCATACCACATGCATGCTGTTGACCACAGAGGTCAGAAGGCATTGGATACCCTGGAACTGGAGTTGCAGGAAGTTGTAAGCCACCCAATGTGGATGCTGAGAACTGAACCAGGGTCCTCTGCAAAAGCAGTAAGTGCTCTTAACAGCCGAGCCATCATCTCTCCAGTCCAACAGATGAAATGATCAAAATGAGAGAACCAAATAGGAATGAACATAAATTGTAACACAAATCACATCCACAGAAACAACACTAGAAGTTGGATTTTTCACATGGGTAGGGTGTTCTCCATTGAGAAGTTCAGCCCACATAGTCTAGAAACAATCCTGCAAGGTTACAAAATTTCTCCCCCAAACTAGCTCTTCATTAATACTTCCAAATCTTCTCCCACCTAATACCCATAAGCCATTATAAAATCCATTTATATTTCTGGTTTCAGAAATTAAATTGTAAGTATGAAACAAAGTATACATTAAATTAGGGATTATTGCTTGTGGCCACTCTATGTGAGCTTGGTGATGTTGGACCATTTTAATTAAGAATTCTATTTCAATAACAACAGAAGCAAATGAACAATATTAAGTCAACATTGAAACAGTTGTGAGTGGGGGATGATGGGAATGAGAGATATGCTGTGCAGAGTTCACTTATGCACTAGAAAAGGACATCTTTGGAGCAACTGGATGAATATGACTGCTAGAGGAAAAAAGGAAATTATTTTTTCCTTAATTAGAGGAAAAGCAAGTCTGCTACGGAATTCAGAGATTGGAATTTTCTGGGCTATGTTGATTCAGTAAATCAATGCTTTGCATCCATCAGTCCTGCCATTTGTTGAATGGCCACTATGTTCCTTCTACGAAATACATATGACATTTTATTCTAAATACTCAAGAGATGAAACTCAGAGAAATGAAATGCCTTGTTCAAAGTCATGCTTAGATTACAACAGGGCTGGGATTCCTAACTGATAGATCTGATTCCACAGCACATGATAACTCAGAGGCCGCACTGCCTACTGATCTTTCTGCCCTCCAGAGGGCTGATTCTGTACACCTTTCATGCACAAAATAAAACCAACAGAAAGCAGTTCAGAAGGCAGCACATGAGGTTAGCTTTTCCAAAACACAGCAAGTGAGATTTTATGCATGTATGTGTACATGTATGCACTTATTTATTGCCAGATGGGGTTTGGCTCTGTTGCTCAATCCGGGCCTCATATTCTGGGGATCTGGAGATCCTTCTGTTTCATCCTCCTGAAGAACTGGGCTAACAAATAATCCAGCTCAGTGAGGTTTTGAGTGGTGGGAGAGTACTTTCCTCTGAAGTTTTAGCATTATGACAGAAGTGTGTGTGTGTGTGTGTGTGTGTGTATGTGTGTGTGTATGTGTGTGTGTCCACATGCCCCTATGTAAATATCCCATATTTGTTACATATGTCAGCTATGGAAAGCCTTTATTTTCTTAAGATGATAACAGAGCTCTGTATTCCCCATAAAGGATTTACTTGTGTCAGGAAGGAGCTCCACTACAATTTGCAATGCTTTCTCTGAGGCTGTGTGATTGGCCTACTTATGTTTCCCATTGTTTTCTATGCTTTATTTAATTAAAAAAAACTCAACTGAAATTAAAGCATGATTTTATGTGAAGTTACTGAATGTTTGTTGAAAATATGGAAAGGAGTTTTCTTTACACAGCCCCACAATGTTTTATATTAAAACATCCTCATTGGACATAATCGTGCTCTGAAATCTCTGCTGCCAATCATCTGGTTTCCTCTTTCCCCTTGCCTCTTTCCCCATTTCCTTTCAAAGGCTGCACGCCATCGCTGAGAACCTCTTCAGACAGGTTTTCCCTTTCATGCATCAAAGCTTCTAGCACTAACTTCCAAATCTGTATCTTGCTGAAGGTTGTGCTAAACACAGGAGACCCTCCTGTTGCCAGGCTCCATTTGCTTTAGAAAGGTACAATAAGTGAACAAAAACAAACACACCAACACACCGACACAGAAAAAATCCCTGTCATGAGGCGTGTAATTGCAGTCTCTAGACGTTTGAAGAGCTGAGTCGGAATGCTCACTTGAGGGGCTGGGACTAATTGCCAGGAGTGCGACACAGCTGTCCTTCCCACACTTGGGAGGCAGAAAGACAGAGACTCAAGGGACTTTCGAGTTTGGGGCAAGCCTGAGCTACACAGCAAGTTCCAAGGGAGCAGAGGGAATAGAGCAAGATTCTGTCTCCAATAAGGAAAGAAGAAAGGAAGGAAGGAAGGGAGGGAGGGAGGGAGGGAAGGAGGGAAGGAGGGAGGGAAGAAAGGAAGGAAGGAAGGAAGGAAGGAAGGAAGGAAGGAAGGAGGAAGGGAAGGAGGGAAGGGAAGGAAGGAAGTAGGGGGAGGGAAGGAGGAGGAAGGAGGGAAGGAAGGAAGGAAAGGAAGGATGAAGGAACGAAGGAGGAAGGAAGGGAGGGAGGGAGGGAGGGAGGGAGGGAGGGAGGGAGGCAGGAGGGGAAGAGAGGAGGAAGAAGGTAAGGAAGGAAAGAAGGAGGCCAATGAGGTAAGGAAGGAAGGAAGGAGGAAGGAAGGAAGGAAGGAAGGAAGGAAGGAAGGAAGGAAGGAAGGAAGGGTAGATAACTTGAGCCCGGGGAGTTTGAAATCAGCCTGGACAGCAAGGCCACAGCTCAAAACAAACAAAACAGAATTACTCTGCTAAGACATGAAATAGGGAAAACACACTCAAAACCGGAACTGCCCCAGCTCCTCTTAGTCTTTAAGGGTGCCAGGGAGAGAAGTCATAGTCCTCTAGGAGCGGTAAATCGATTTCCTATTCAGTTTCATTTAGAGATTGGTGGTGGGGGTAGGTAAGCGAGGAGAGTGAAGCACTAAAGCCTCCCAGAGCCGCGCTGTGCCCAGGCACATTCTCAGTACGGGGACATGCTCACCGAAATAGGAGCCTCACCAAGTCACCGCCACTCCATTGGGAAACAAACTCCAGGAATACAGATTGACGTCACTCTCTCTCTTTCTTTTTTTTCCCTTTGCCCTTCCCCCTCCGCCACCCCACCCCATCCCGGATCATGCATATTGCTAGACTGTCCTGCATCTTTCTCCGTTTTTTAATGTTTACAATACCTATATATCTTATCGCTTGTGCTCATTAGTAGGATCGAAAAGGTTATTCCTGGACAAACTGTCAGCCCATGAAAGGAAACAGCCAGAATTGACCAGAGTCCAAGACAACAGCTCCAGAGAAAGTAGACTGTTTTGCTTCTCATCCACCTGTGCCCCTTTTCTAAGCCTAGGGAACAATCTGCGGAAGAGGGGGCGTGGTAGAATGTAAGGGCTGCGATTGGGGCGAATGGTGAAACTACAGCAATATAGTCTGGACACTCATTTGATCAATTTGATTGAACATACAGCCCCCCCCCCCCCCCCCGCTGGATGGTGGGACCCATGGGCTGTGTGGGTTTGGGCACAACAGCCTGCAAATTGGTTTTACATGAAGGATGCTTGTCTTCCTTTCTCTTAAAAGCCACTAAGTCATAATAAGCTCATTAAGGGGTATGGGTTTTTTTTCCCTCTGCTATTTTTGGTAAATGCTCAGAGGCAAGAGTGATATTTTTGTGCCCTTCTTAATGTCAAAAGATTTCTACCAACTCCTATTTTTTTCCTGATCTTTACCTTTTTAATAACTAGCCATTTCAGTAGAGGCTTCTTGAGTTGCAGAGAAGCATTCAATGACATATCCAGTGAGGTATTCTTCCTGACACTTTTTCTGTCATCTCCAACATCATCTTGCATATGTTTTCATTGGCCATATGGGCTACAACTTCAAAAATGAGACAGAACAGTCCAAATCATAGCAGTACTATGTGACTGATCATAGACTGAGTCAACCATGAAAAAATGTACATATATGTATCTATACATATATATGTTATTATGCTAGTCAGCTTTTTTTTTACTATAAAAATATATGAAAGAATCACCTTATGAAAAGAAAAGGTCTGTTTTAGCTGACAGGGTTTTTGTTGTTGTTAATACTATTGCTGTTATTGTTTTAATCCCTTTCTTTTCTTTTCCTTTTCTAAGGGGTCTTCCTATATCCCAGACTGGCCTCAAACTCAACCTGAGTTCTGGGGTTACAGGTGTGTGCTACCACACCTGACTTGGCTCCATTTTGAAGGTGGCTCATGGCTCTAGGCCTGTGATGAAGCAGTGTATCATAGCAGAAGCATGAGGCAGAGCAAAATTCCTCACCATGTGGCTGAAACAGGAAAGCACAAGAAAGAAGGCAGAGTCCAGCTGGCTTCTTCAAGGAGATGGTCCTAATAAATGGAAAACACACCACCAAGTATCGAATCTAAAGGCTTCCATTTCTCTGTCGTGCCAAGCCTCTGACACATGGGGACACTTCAGGTCCAAATCACAACAATTATCCTAAAGAAAGCCTGACAATCAACACATCCCACCATGTACTGGGAATTTTCAGAGTCTGCCTATTCTTTTTTTTAATATTTATTTATTTATTATTTATTTATTTTTGTGTATGAATGTACTGTCTGCATGTAGGTTTGCGCACCAGTGTCAATGTCTCGTGCAATGCCTCGGAGGTCAGAAGAGGGTCTCGGATTCCCCTGGAACTGGAGTTCTCCTGGAATTGGAGTTACAGACAGTTCTCAGCTGCCATGTGGGTGCTGGGGATCGAACCCGGGTCCTCTGCAAGAGCAGTTGGCTCTCTTAACTGCTAGGCCAACTCTCCAGCCCAGAGTCTGCCTATTCTATAGTGCCCTGTAGAACAAATCTATATCACAATAGCAGAGAAGATCTATGCCAGTCAGATAAAATAGCCAGAATAATTCTTTATTCTTGTATATAAACAGTAAGGAATCACTAGAGGTATCTGAGAATATTAGTACTACAAAATCTAAATACAAAGTTAAAAAAAAATCTTCACTCCAGAGGAAACAAATAATTGAGGTACCTGAAAACAATAACAGTGAATTTTTAAAAAGTTATTATTTTTATTTATGTGTATGAGTGTTTGGCTGCAGGTATGTAAGTGCACCTGTGTCATGCAATGCTGGTGAAAGCCAAAAGAGGATGTCATATCCTCTGAAACTGGGGCTATGGACAATTGTTGTGACCTTGTGGGTACTAGGAACCAAACCTGGGTATATAAAAAAATGTTTACCTTTATTATACATTTTATTTGCTTTACATAAGCAGCCAGTGCTTTTAACCACTGAGCCATTTTCCCAGCTGGAAGTAAATATTTCTCATGTGAATACAACTAATAATAACAATATGTAGCATTACTGAGCACTAACTCTGGACCAGGTCCTGTATAAATGCCATATTCATGTATATTAACTGCAAGAAAATACCAATTACTATCCCCAATTTATGGATGGAGAAATGGAGCCTCGGAAAGGTTAAGCACTCAAGAATTTGACCTAGTTCTTATTCTAGGTTTATCTGACTCTAAAGCCCATTTTCTTAGTCCCTAGTCCATAACGCCTTCAATTACTTTTTTGGGGCGTATGTGTGTGTATATATATATGAAGGTCAAAGGTCAACCTCAGATGTGCTGTTCCTCAAGTGCTGTCCATCTTGGTTTTTTTTTGGTCTTTTCGAGACAGGGTCTCCTTGTAGCCCCAGCTGTCCTGGAACTCACTCTGTAGACCAGGCTGGCCTTGAACTCACAAAGATCCCCCTGCCTCTGCCTCCCAAGTGCTAGGATTAAAGGCATGCACGACCACACCCGGCCCATCTTGTTTTTGTTTTTATTTAAGATAGGCTCTCTCAATGACTTGTAGCTTGCTGACTTGTCTAGGCTGAAAGCTCCAGGATTCACTTATCTCAACCTCCTCAGAAATGAGGTTACAAGTGCATGCCGCCACATTTGATGCTTTTATATAAGGTTCTGACGCTCAGACTCGGATTCTCATGTTTGCACAGTGAGAACTTTGCCAACTGAGCTATCTCCCTAATCCCCAAATTCTTATTCCTTGAGTTTGGGGGACTTCAGTGTCCTCATTAACACATATCCTTAGGGATTCATCCTGTAATAAGATCACTCCGGGTCCACTGACTCACCTAAGAACCTGGGACAAGGTGAGAGCTTATACTTGGTCCCCATCTATACATACACTTAGGATAAGCACCCTGTGAGGCTGAAATAAAGTCTAGGACATCAAGGATATCTGTGAACTTTGTTCCACAATAGTATGTCATCATGAAAACATATCATAAAAGAAGAAAACATATCATATCCAGATTCATCAGAAACAGAAATCATCTAAACCATGGAAAGACACGTAAAGCCGCTTCCTCCAGAGATGAGAACATTGGTTATGCTATCAAGCCATGTAATCGAACACACTGAAACTTGTTGGAAAGTTTATGTAAATAATTTTCATGGCAAAATCATCTAGACAAACTGGTCGTCTAGACAGCTGGAGACTGGCTAAGTGAGGCTGAGGTTTGATTACTCAACTAAGATAATTCAGTACAATTTTGAAAATCTGACTTACAATTACTTTGAAATGACTACCACAAAGGTTTGGTAAGACTTGTTCTACATTAATGAAATGAGGAATTAAGATAATTATCCAGTTATTAAAATTCTTTTAATTTTTCCTGACATCTGGCCATAAGGGAATTTTGATTAAGATGTTTAAGAAATGGAGGCAAAAACATGTTTGCCTGCTTTCACCCGAACATGCTAGATAACTTGCTCTGCTCTCCACTCCACATTGAAAGAATGATCCTCCCACGGAAACACTTATATATCAGCTCTGGCTGCTGAAACCAAGTGCACACTGCCTACCTCTTACTTCCTGTCATGTAACAGGTGTTTGTTTTTTCTTTATTAAGAAACAACAGCTTTATTATTACCTAAGTTTAAGACAATTTCAAAGACAAGACTGAAAGTGGAGCTAATTATATGAAGAATTATCATAAAACAAGATGGGACCTGAAGAGCACACTATGTCAGGAAGGTAGACGAGAAAGCAGGGGCTAGCCCAGTATCCTCAAGAATCAACTCTCACTGGAGTATGGTAGCCGTTTCTTTGAATCCAGGAAGCTAAGGACCCTGAGTTTGAGGGCAGCCTGAGCTACAAAGCAAGTTTGAGGCTTTGAATAAGAACCTATCACAAACACACAAATTAGAATCCACTCTCATAGGGCCTCCAAAATTTACACTAGACAACCTGTTCTGAATGGAAAATTAAGCTAATAAATGGCCCAATCAATGTTAAAAAAAAAAAAAGGGAAAAGTTCACCTCCTTACACTTTCAAAACTAACAAAAAAGGGGGAGGGGAAGGAGAAAGAAAAGAAATAGAGGTTTCCATGGGAAAACAATCTTTTTTAAGACAAGGTCTCACTATGTAGACCTGCCTGGCCTGGAGCTCACTATCTAAGCCAGGCTGACCGCAAACTCACAGACTGTCTGCTTCTTCCTTCTGAGTATGAGGAAGTTACTGGACGTTACACCTGGGTTTTACTTGGTGCTATTTATTATCTTTTATCACTTTAATTTCTACATCTGCTATGGAATTACTTTCAAAGTTGGCAAATAAAGTTGTATTTTATCAAGACAGGGAAAGTCTAAAATACTGAAAAATTTCTCTGCAAATCTTAGAGTCAGTATTCAACTAAAACCAAGCATAAAAGGATGGCATGTCTTCTAGAAAAATCTTCTAGAAATACATCCTTTAACTCTCAGTTAAAAAAAAAAAAATGTTTACCTGGGCTGGAGAGATGGCTCAGCAGTTAAGAGCACTGACTGCTCTTGCAGAGGACCTGAGTTTGATTCCCAGCACCCACATGGCGGGTAAGAACTGTCTTAGGCCCAGCGTGGTGGTGCGGGCCTTTAATCCCAGCACTCGGGAGGCAGAGGCAAGTGGATCTCTGTGAGTTCAAGACCAGCCTGGTCTACACAGGGAGCTCCAGGCCAACTGGGACTAAAGGGAGACCCTGTCTCAAAAAAAAGAAAAAGAAAAAGAAGAAAAAGTTTGTTTACTTTTATCATATGTGAACACAGATAAACTAAACAACCCAGGAGGAAAGGAAAAACGTTTATTGAAAAAAATGTTTACCTTTACTATACATTTTATTTGTGTATGTAAAACTTATAACCTACTTTTTGGAGGCTGAAGAGATGGCTTAGCAGTTAAGTTTATATACTGCTATTGCAGAGAACCTGAGTTCAGTTCCCCAGTACCTATATCTGGCAGCCCACAACCACTTAAAACTCCTGCTTCAGGGGATGCAACACCATCACCTGCACTCATGTGCTTATAGCCAAACGCACGCACACACACGCACACACGCACGCACACGCACACACACACATACACACACACACACACACTTAAATAAAATTTAAAACACCTGTTCATAAGTTTTCACCCTGAAACTTGATGTCAATACTTTTGAGATAGCCAACACAGCTATAAGAGGACAACTCAGATAGGGAAGCTATGTTTTTAGAAGGCAAAAGAAGTAGACAAGAGCAGACTATGAGATAGGATCTCACAGGGGAGAAAAAAGAAATAGAAAGCTCAAGGAAAAAAAATGTTTCCTGGGCATATTATAGAGAAACACAAAGACTAACTGTATAATGACTTAAAACTGTCATATGTGACTATATGCATCATCATTGGTACTGGTTTCAATAAAAATACAAGTGAATACTATAGAAGGATGTATGACAAAAAGTTATGCATCTTACATCCTGATTTGCAGGTGGCATGTTTCAGTCTATTATAAAGCCAAAATCATCCCAGATTTTCTAGAAGTAGAGGGTCAGTGGGCTTAAAAATATATATAAAGCTGGGTGCAGTAGTGCATGACTTTATCTGGCACTTGGGAGGCAGAGGCAGGTAGATCTCTGTGAGGCTGAAGCCAGCCTGCTCTACACAGCAAGTTGAAGGCCAACTGTGGCTACAGGGATACCCTGTCTCAGCTCCCCCAAATACATATCTGCACCCACCCATTTTATATGAATATATAAAATATTAAATAAACTGCACAAAATATACAAAGTTTTTATACTTCATATATTATTTCCTTGCTAACAAAATATCTACAATCTACTTCATGCTAGAACATTGAGACTATGTATAAGGAAAGCAAATATGATTATAAAATAAATTTCTTATGTCAAATATTTCTTAAAAGAACATCCACTGAGAAAAAAGACTTAATTTCCTTTTATAAATAGCTGTGGATTAGAGCACAACAATGGTTCTAACTCTACTATTGCTGTGCATTTAAAGCCAAGATGATGACTGTATTGAAAAAGAGGGAAGAGAAAATCAATAGATTATGGCTTCAATGGAGCTCACAACAGTGCTGATTAGGGCACACAAATGGATTGCATAATAGTAAAATAACTATAAACTGGGTATGGATTTAAGTGCATGTTAAGGCCATTCTTAACTTCATTGTGTCTTTAGAAAACATGCATTGAAAGTACAAGAGCAAATTAAATCTATTCAACCACAAAATTTAATACATAAGAAATAGCATTTTTTAATGATCTGGAAGACGGAGTAAATAGCACGTTAATGAAATTTTCAGATGCTACTAAATTGTTAGGTGTTACAAACAACAATGTGGACAGGGTCTTAATACAAATGGATGCTATAAAGTTAGGGGAGAGTCAATGGTGCCCCCTCTCAAAAAACTCAACAAGAACTTAACAAAAATATTAATTGGATAAATTTAAACATA
The DNA here is from genome assembly GCA_009823505.1 of Rhizomys pruinosus. Taxonomy (NCBI): domain Eukaryota; kingdom Metazoa; phylum Chordata; class Mammalia; order Rodentia; family Spalacidae; genus Rhizomys; species Rhizomys pruinosus. The sequence goes on from VZQC01005840.1 coordinate 1,426,625, forward strand.
AGGAAAAATAATATAAAATAAATATGAATAAAAATTAACTTTAATATTTGACTAGAATGTTCTGATCACATATGTTGGTATGATACATTTACATTTACATTTGCAGGGTCCTGGCCCAGGTCCTGGAGAGTAATTATACCTTCATTCCACATCCTTTTTCAAGGCAGAACAGAGGGCCTATATTGCAAACTTTTATACTTTTGGAGAACAAGTACAGTGAAGCAAACAGAGATCAGGCAAATCGGTAAAACAGAAATTCAGATAGAGGGAAAAGGAATTAATATTGAAGGTAAGTGATTATAAATTAGTATCATTTAATGATGTTTATAATGAAGAAAGACATGAGGTTGGGCATGGTGGCTCACATCTGAAATCCCAGCATTTGGGAGGCTGAAGCAAGAGTATTGCCATAACTTTAGGCTGGTCTGGACTATATAGTGCACCTTAGAACCAGCCTGGGCTAAAGAGTGAGATTCTTTCTCAAAAAAGGAAGGCCATGAACGATGTATAGATAACTGGAATTTTATATGAAATTTATATAAGTTGATTGTTAGCACTTGATTATTTATGAGTAATTATTAAACATAATTAAATATTTCATTATAAAATATAATTGATTTTTCAGGTATCAACAGAAGAGTTTTCATTCTCTATAGAAAACATGTTTCTAAATATAAGAAACTGGTAATGTAACCCAACATTATATGGGATTTTTATCTTTGGAGTTCTTACAATGTCTAAACGTTTGTTTAGCTTGAGAAACCTGCAAGATATAGAGAAAGAAAATGATAACATATCTATAATATCTTACTAGCTCCCTTGAGGCTAAGGTATAGACATCTGGGAATGAAACCTCATGTCTGTTTATTAAATCTGTTGACACAGAAGCCTCAATTTCAGAAACCTATTTCATAACATGTTATATTTAGGTAATTATATTATGCATAAATGTCCTTTGGATTTCAATAATATTCTTTTCGAATAGAGTCTGCCGCCTCCACACCTGTGACGGAGGCAAAGTATGTTTGGTTGCCAGGTGTAAAAAGGAGAATGAGAATTGATGTGGAAAAACCCAAGGAGGTTAAGACGCTGGGAAGGGAACAGTGGTAGAGGAATCAAAGGGTGTCTGTGTACAGACATCCCCCCACAGGCAGGTGTAAGTATGCCATGTTCCAAAATGCTTCAGTTGTGCTGAGGGTTTATAGATAGGAAGATATTTCTTACAGAAGTCTGAGACTCAGTTCTTGAACCATTAATTAATTGCAAGAAAACAGTTAAGAAACTGTTATATTTACATCTTGAAACATCCTACTTGAATGTATGCACAGTGCCTCTGCAGTTAAGCTATTTAACTGGCAAATTGCAATTATTATTATTATTTTTTTTTTTTTTTGGTCTTTTCAAGAGTCTCCCTGTAGCCCCAGCTGTCCTGGAACTCACTCTGTAGACCAGGCTGTCCTTGAACTCACAAAGATCTGCCTTCCTCTGCCTCCCAAGTGCTAGGATTAAAGGCGTGCACCACCACACCAGACATTTTAATAAATTATATAAAAAATTCAAAAATTTTCAGAAAAATCTCAATATGTTTATAGGCAGGAAACATGGATTTTTACCTGATTATACACAAAGGTTTTAAGGTATGTGCAAAAATATGCCACTTTAAAAAATCTTTCAATGACTGTAATCTTTGAGAAAGAATTATACAGATTGATAAATGCTGCTAAACTCATTGTTCTAATAGACACTTCTAAAAGGACGACGTGTGCTTTGTTGTGGCAGTGCAAAGAAATGGGCTACAAAATCAGGGAGTTCAGGGTTGATTCACATCTCACCCTGGCATGTGACCTGTGTGATATTGAACAAATTGTGAAGTCTCTTGATTCTTCAGCTCCTCTTTTATAGATTAATTATATTAATGATTAATGTATTTGCAAAAATTCTAGTAACTTGCCCAAGAGAATAAATGTAGTATTAACTTCCTCTCTTCTCTACAAATTCGATGATAGCTAAATGTAACTATTTGAATCATAAACCCAATTGTAACCCAGTTTCATCTTTTCACTTCTTCATTAAATATTTGAGTGCTTTCAAATGTAGTCTTAGGTCAGTTGAGAACAGAATACTGGCAACAAGAAGCACATGGTTCAGTTTGATGTAGGTATGAAGCTCATGAAGATGGAGGACTATTTGGGGCAGGAAAATATGAATTAGATGAAGATTTTGAATGTGCTTTAAGGAGCTTGTACCTAATATAGCAGGTGATGAGATGTCTGCAAAGATATTCAAGCAAAGGCTTTTGAATTGTTCACTTGTTTTTGAGACAGAGTCTCTGTAGCTCAGGCTGGCCTTAAACTCATGATCCTTCTGCCTTAGCCCCCTGGATTGCTGGCATTATTTATTTATTTATTTATTTATTTGCCTCCAAGCCGAGTTTTTATATGATTATTCTATCAAAAAGTAAGATGTTTCCTTCCAAATTCATGTTATTCTGTGATTGTGCCTGCCACGAGGTCTTCATTCAAGCCGTTGCGTGATGTTGAATAGGGCAGAACATAACACAGAGCTCAATCTCCTCCAGCAGAGCATTGATCCATTCTTCAGCCCTTGTGGCTTAACTTCCTGTGTTTTCTGTCTAAAAGCAACTTATTATGCTATGCTGACGTCAATTAAAAATCTTCTTCTGATTCATAAAACTATACTGAGAACTCTGTCAAAGGTTTCAATGAAATAAGATCTACATCATCCTCCTTGATTCTAGTACAGAAAACCCAGGCACTTCCTGATTTCAATGAGTGCATACTGAAGTGTTTAAAGTGATGGGCAGTATGTCCTAGTGTTATACGATTTAGTAACAGCCCTAGGATTTGGTCCGAAAATCATACCAACAGTCACACATCTTGTGAGGGATTGTTAGTTTCTTGTTATAAAGTAAAGATAAAGAGGAGATGGCAAGGCTTGATGCTGGAAGGGTGTGACAAACTCAGTTTCAAACCTTGCATTTAGGACTGGGATGGCAAACAACAGTAAAGAGTGGGCAGTGAGTTGGACTGAGGACTCAGGTAAGTAGGTCTCTACCATCTCACATAACCATCAGGCAGTACCGCCCCAAAGGGGGCAGCTGCTTAAGGGTAAGGCTGGTACCACAATGCTAATTTTCTAATGTCTGGCAAATTGCTTTCTTCCCCACTCAGTGCAGCTATGACAATGTCCTGAGGCAGCACATGGCAACTGCTTGCTTCCTTCCAGCTCAAGAAGCATCCTTAGATTCCAGAATAACAATCTATAACACTTTCACGGGCTCTGCATGGCCAGAGCTCTTTCAAAGTTAGACTAAGACATTATTTTTACTGTACTGTTTTGAAAGTGTAGAGTTTTCCAGAAGATACCCACTCTAGTGTTGGAATATAGTAAATGCAGAAGCAGATATGAGAATCCAGATAGCTTCTACTTAAGCAAGACATTAAGATTTTTCCAAAATAGAAAACATTTTTTTCCAAGTTTTGAAGAGTTTTAGACAATGGTTACTTTTTGAGACAAGGCCTAGGCTGGCCTGAAACAGTAATCCACCTACCTCAGCTTCCCAAGTTCTGGGATTACAGGCATGAGCCAACATAGGTGGCTACTTTTCATTAAAATATGCTATTCAGGGTAGATGAGATGGCTCAATAGGTAAAAGCACTTGCTGCCATGTGGTGGAAGGAGAAAACCAACTCCACTAAGTTGTCCTCTGATGAATAGTAATATGAGTGTCATTTATGATTTAAGGTAATAGCTACATCCCTTAAAGGGCATTTGGTTGTGAGCCTTAATTTCCCAGGGATTCAGAGCTGTACAGCAGATGAAGGGCTGGCCAGTGTCTACACATTGGTTAACTCTTAGCTGTGATCCAGACATTGAAGATTCCTGATCTGAGATGAAGAACTAAGATGGTTGGAGAAATGCCCCAGGTGCTGCTTGCATTACAGTCTTGAGATGATTCTTCCCTCACTATAGGAGGAGAGGAGGACAGCTTTCTTCCTTTTAAGTCACCTGGCTACACTTCTCTGATCCTCTGATAGCTGGTGGCAATTCCAGAATTTCTATTTAAGAAGAGTTTAGGGGAAACAATCCCATTAAATAAGGGGTTAGGTAACATTTTTGTTAAGATATATTTAAACAGCAAATACACATTTTTTTCTTTTATGTAGCATTTTAAGTAAGCATGCTTACTTTGGAGGGTGTTCTTGATTATAAGAGGGTGCTAAGGGCTTCCAAGCCACCCCACTGCTGAGAGTACATCTATTTTTAGTGTGGAAACATTTGAAGTAAGGGACTAAGAAGGTTTGATAAAGAGTTTTAACTATGACTCTTTGTTCTTACTGTTTACATTTGTGACCCTATACTCTGCCTGATGAGAAATAACCAAAACAACTTTGAAATTTTTTTTTAATTTTGAAAAAACTGAGTAATTGATGGGAGTAAGCACAACACTAGGCTATATTAGCTTTGAGGCCTAAACAGATCAATATAGTCATAAAGAAGCAGGCAGCTTGATGAAAGGAAAATCAAAGTTGAGGCAATCAGTTTATCACATAATTGTTGTTCATTTATTACAGTTATGGTCACACACAGTAGAATATATGACTTAAAGAAGCCCTCAACCTATCTGGGAAGACAGGAAAATGTGTACCAGAAGATCCTTCAAGTATGTTTGTAAGAGTGCTTTTTAGGGTTTATTGTTCCTGCTGGTTATTCTTTGGGCCTAATTATGGAAGGAGAATAGAATGAAAAAAATAATGGATGGGGAAGAGAGATAATGTGCTAAAAATATGAAGGCTTTTAAGTCACATGCTCCCAATACAAAGCAATACATGTGCACTTTTAAAACTGAAGCCTGTAGCTAACATCTTATTTTGGTGAGGAGGAACCTAGAGTCTATCCAGCTAAGTGCCTCACCTGATTACTGGCAGGACTAATACCAAAGCCAGCTTCTCTGAATCTCAGTTCACAACACAATCAAGTGCCTTTAAAGCTAAAGGAGACCAAAAAAA
>VZQC01005840.1:1431759-1531408 GCA_009823505.1 Rhizomys pruinosus
ATTTTATTTATTTCTGTATGTGTATGAATGTACTGTCTGCATGCAAGTTTGTGCACCCGTGTCGTGCAATGCCGCGGAGGTCAGAAGAGGGTCTCGGATTCCCCTGGAACTGGAGTTCTCCTGGAATTGGAGTTTCAGACGGTTCTCGGCCGCCATGTGGGTGCTGGGGATCGAACCCAGGTCCTCTGCAAGAGCGGTCGGCGCTCTTAACCGCTAGGCCATCTCTCCAGCCCTCGAATTTTCTTTTTATGAGTAGAGAGAGATGACATTTAGAATTACTTGATTATCTGCAATAGAAAATTTTTAAGGGTGAGTTTCATCAGCCCTAACTTCTCAGTTACCAAGATGAAATTTATTAAACTAAAATCTTCAGTTCCTTACAGCAGACTAGAAGCTTTTATTGTTATTATTGTTGTTGTTGTTGTTGTTATTTGGTCTTTTTGAGGCAGGGTCTCCCTGTAGCCCCAGCTGTCCTGGAACTCACTATGTAGATCAGGCTGACCTTGAACTCACAGAGATCCACCTGAGTGCATGCATCACCAGGCCTAACTTTTTTATTTTTTAATTTTATGTATATGAATGTTTTGCTTGTATGTATGTAAGTGCACCTGTGTGTAATGCCGGCAGAGATCAGAAAAGGGCGATGGATTCCCTGGAATTGGATTACAGATGGTTGTGAGCTGCCATGTGGGTGCTGGAAACTGAATCCTGATCCTCTGCAAGAGCTCTTAACCACTGAGCTATCATCTCTCCAGCCCCTAGAAACATTAAAAAAAAAAAATCCGTATTCACTAATCCTTCCACATCCATATCTTTAAGGTATGTGAATAATTTGCACATTTTTTTCTCTCTTGGCCTCTTTTCTAAATCAGTCTTTGTTCAGCTGTGCTGCATCTGTTTTTCCTCTCCAACTTCCACTTCAAGCTCAGCAGGAAGCCAGCTTCCTTCCGCTATCATTCTTCCAGTCACCCAGGTCTCAAATCTTGGCATCATCTTTCTTCTTTCCCAATCGAATCACCAATTTCTGAAACATGTCTTTCTCTTTTTCTTCCTTCCTTTCTTTCTTCCTTCCTTTCTTTCTTCTCTCTCTCTCTCTCTCTCTCTCTCTCTCTCTCTCTCTCTCTCTCTCTGTCTCTCTCTCTCTCTCTCTCTCTCTTTTGACCCTATAACCAGGTAGTGACAGTATTTACCACTTACCTCGTTTCCATTCCTGGGTAACTCCTTCTGGAAACACTGTGGACTGATCTCTCCCACATCAATAAAATGAATGGGGAGGAAAGATAATGTGACCAAAAGTACTAAGACCTTTAAGCCACGTGTTCCAATATAAAGCAATGGACTAAAACACACCCACTTTACTCGATTTCAGTTTTCCGCAGTTCTACGTGTATACGATTAATTTCAAATGCAGGGCCCTGGAGGATGTTGCTTCTCCCTTTGCAGCCTCATCTCACTCTTCTCCAGGCCCATTCTCCTCAACAAATTTCTTTTCTTCCTAATACCCACTCTCGCCTTTTGCTCACACTTGCAATGAACTGTCTCCTCAATGTGAGACAGTCCACGATGTGAAGCAGAAGGCCTTTCTTTCATTTTAAAGTCACGTCCTCAAAACCCTGAAGGCACCTGTTGATGGTTCCACTGAGGCAACTGCAGCCCTGTCTCCATAGAAACCTACTTCCACGTTTGTCCCTTTCTAAAAGTAACTCCTGTGGAGCATGAAGCAGCCCTAGTTCTGTGACCCTAGAGTCTCTGTGAGTTCATGAGGATGGTGTTAATAGCACAGGCGTTAACTTCTAGAGATGCTGCGGTGCCCCGGCGGTGGCCGCCGGCTGGATGGCCGCATCCCTGCGCAGGCCGGGCTAGCTACCCGCGCGTGTGGGGCGGCGGGCGTGCCTGGGAGGGCAGGGCGGCCTGGCCGTTCCGCGCGCGGAGGTAGGTGGTGCTGTTGCTGCGACTGTCGTCCTCATTGGCGCCGCGAGGAGAGGCGGAATGTTCAACTCCTGAGTCCGGCGGAAGCGTGGGAGCCGCGCGGGCCGCCTTCCCCGACCCCCGCAGCCCTTGTCGTGCGGGGCTTCCGCGCCCCGCTTGCAGCTCGTGCTCGGCCCGGGAGCCAGGTAGGACCGGCGGAGGCCGCGGGTGGGGGAGGCGGGGAGGGCGGCTGGCTGCGCTCGGCTGAGGCCCTACCGGGGGCCGCGGCAGCACCGGTGCGGGCCGGCTCAAGGGGCTCCGCGGGCGGCTCTCCTCGGCCCGTCCGGGCCTGGCGCCCGACCACCGCCGCGCCTGGGCCGCGCACAGCTCGGGCAAGTTCGGGCCGGTCCCGCCGAGAACTTGGCTCCCGGAAGAGCGGGGCGCTGCGGGCGGGCGGCGCTTGGAGCGGCCTGGAGGAGCCAGCCCGGAGCACTGAGGTCGCAGCTTCGGCTAGGTCGGGGCCCGGCAGGCGGCCGGCTTCTCTCCTCCGGGACTGGCAGACCCCCGGTGTTCCCCGACCGTGCGCTCGCTATCCTTCCGGCCACGTCCCGGGGCAGCAGGGCGCACTCCGCCCGGGCCTGGCCACCCGCCCTGTGGGAGCGGACCCGGTCACCTGCGGTTGCCCTCGGGCCTGGGGCTGGCCTGGGCCTCGGGACCCGAATCCTGGCTAGAGCTTCTTGCCGGGCAGCAGCCACGCCTCGCCTGCGCATGACAGCTTTCAGAAAAACTTTCATTCCAAACTGGCTAGATGACATCGAATCGCCCAAAAAACAATGACACATCATTGTTAGATTGCTGAAAATGTATGTTTCTGGTGCGCCTGATGATCCTGCATGAGCATTGTTTATGGAAAGCGTAATTACTATTTTTGTTAGTTTCGTTAATAATGAAAGCACACCACTTGCTGGCCCATTCGAACGATTTCACAATAAGCCGCTTTCATTAATAATGCTGAGGAGAATCGTCTTACAGAATGAATTGGGGATATCAAAGTTAAGATTGTTGTTATAGTGTTTTCCTGGTTTACCCCTGAAACTCTTTTAAGCAGACCTTCTTTGCTTTCTTTACCATAGGTGAAACCAACAGTCCAGGATTTAGTGGAGCCAAATCTACTCAAATTTTCAATGATAAAAATAAACAAATGATTCAATACTAGACTTCTTTGTAGTAGGCCTGTCCCTGCCTTGAAATTTCATTTCACTTTAAAGAAAAAAAAGTCCCAGCTTCATTTTAATTAAGGTTTTGGTCATTTGTAGTCTTTGTTTTAGATTTCTGCTACAATAGTAAGAGATTTGGGAGATTGTGAATGAACATAAATTTAACTTGTTTAAAAAGAGAATTAAGATCAAGAAAAATAGTCTTTTGGATTAGTTTCTGCTGTTTAATTTTCTACAATTTAACTTCTACTGTAACTTTGGGATTATTTAGAAGTTCTTTATTTTAAGTTTAAGTAGAAAACATTTTTTGTTGTTTAAGTTTGGTCTCTCTTTCTTATTCTTTTAGGGGATTCATAACGCATTAAGGGGATTAATAACCAAATATTAAGCACACAAATCTAGATCTAAAAATGGATGGTCAAAGATCTTGGGAACTGAGGGACCTTCTTGCCAAATAAGGAAACTTGGCAAACTGCACTGTGTATTTTAAGTTACCACAGAGTGAGTGCTATTGGCAATACATTGGCTTGGTGCCTATCTGGAATACACAGTGAAACTGAGTTTGATAGGGCTGCAGAATTATAATCAGGAGTTACAGAGGGTGTGGAGTGAATAACTGAATCATCAGAGGAGACACTCAAAAAATTACAACCAAAAAATTAGAACCATGTTTTGTGAAAGGAGCAAAAGCAAAATAGACAGTAGAATTTAGAAATTCAGAGAAGAATCAATGATTTTTTTTTAACCAGGAAAAGGTATTTGTGGTGGTATATAGTAGTTGTTGGAATAAGATAGCTTTATGTCTGTGCATCAGATGTTAGAAATAAAAATCAATTTGGATAATTTGTTTTCCAATTTACTCTGCCCAGGACAGATTAATGGAGTAGGTGGCTGGTCTATCTAAATGTAATAGGAATAGCTAAGACACCATCCATCTGACTGTGGGGAAGATTTAGGCTACTTCTTTTGTGACTATTAACCTTGGCCCACTACTAAGCAGAGTTGTAGGCGGAAGAGAGCTCTTTCCTTTGGGGGGTAGGAGAGGAGAGAGGAGTGTTAGGAGATAGGAATGTGGACCTTCCCAGCCATGGGAGAGGAATTTTAGGAGGGTGACCGAAACATTTTTATTATTTCCGTCAAAGATGTAGAGCACTGCACATCTCCATGATGTCTTCTGTCAAGTGCATGACTGCATTTCTTAGAATAGGAAGATCATCAGTGCCTCATACTGGCCTCATCAGTCATCATACTGGTAAGGCTGGAGAACACCTTCTAGAAGAATCTGTTCTCACCCCTCCCATGCAAGATCTCTACTCCTCACCCCCTCCTCCTGCAGGGGATGTGTCATTCACTACTAAGAGGGAAGAACATCTCGTTGATAATTTTACCTCTCAGTCCACCAAACATAATACAGATAGATCTTGGTCTTCACTAGTTTTAACATTCGTGTTTCTGTCTTTCATCTTCTGTCAGGATGACCAGGTTCTGTCTTGTGCATTTACTCGTTAGGGACCATTTCTTTTTGGTAACCAGCCTAAGGCTGTTCGTTAGCCAACACCCAGGATGATTGGATACTTCCTGTTTGGGGTAGAGACAAGAACTGAGCAACAGCAAGCCCTCAGGATGGGTGGGAGGCTGGCCCGGGAAGTGGCCCTTTGCCCAGAGGAGCACCATGCCCAGGCAGCTCTGAGTTCCTCTTCTAGTCTGCCCCCAGAAATCTCTCCTCTGCCATGCTTTCCCTCTCTACTCAGTGGCAGCCCATCTCTTCCTCATGCCATCAGGAGCCCCCCTGGGCATGCATGGACTGTACCCACCCCATGTTTTCTAGTTGGGCTTTGAGTATAGGCCTATCCATACAACATCTCTGTGGCCAAAGTGTCCGCACCAATCACTTTCCTGGTCCTCATTTCTTTTTCTTTTGCTTACAGCATTTCTGTCAAGGAAGCATGCCATGGAAGTTGATTTTCATTTATTAGGGTATTAATGGACAAATAAGAATGTTTTATTTAACTAGCTTATTTTTATTTTAACCTTTACTCCAAGTAGACAGTTACATTACTTATATGGTAAAGCATGGATAGATGGGGAAAACTATCTGTTCTGCCTTTTAGACTCATTTAAAAGGGCTTTTCTCAGCTACCATGCCTGAAGAAGTCCTATTCCCTGAGCCCAACATATTTTATGTAAGCTCTGCTGTTCTGGAAGCAGTCTTGAAGGAAATAGCACAATAGACACTGTGATAGTTTAATTTGTAAACTTAGTCTTGCAGCTTTTATCCTTAGTGATTTTTTTTTTTTTTTAAGAATAGCATAGAAAGGGCTGGAGAGATGGCCTAGTGGTTAAGAGCACTGACTGCTCTTGCAGAGGATCTGGGTTCGATCCCCAGCACCCACATCGTGGCTAAGAACTATCTTTAACTCCAGTTCCAGGAGAATCCGACGCCCTCTTCTGACCTCTGTGGCATTATTGCACGATATGGGTGCATCAACCTGCATGCAGACACTACACTCATACACATAAAAAATAATAAATTTAAAAAAAATTAAAAAAAAGAATAGCATAGAAGAATGGGCCTGTTTAGGACTTGAACCTTTGAAAGCCCTGATGTTATAAAGAAGTAAATCAAACCAGAGCTTTCTCTAGTTAAAAAAAAAAAAAGATGTCTTTAAAAGAATACAAGATAGGGTGCTGGGCCGGGCGTGGTGGCGCACGTCTTTAATCCAGGACAGCTGGGGCTACAAGGGGACCCTGTCTCGAAAAGACGGGGGAAAAAAGGGGGGGGGGCTGGAAAGATGGCTCAATGGTTAAGAGCACCAACTGCTCTTGCAGAGGACCTGAATTCAATTCCCAGCACCCACATGGCAGCTAAGAACCCTCTTTAAGCTAAGAACCCCTTAATCCTAGCACTCAGGAGGCAGAGACAGGCGGATCTCTGTGAGTTCAAGGCCAGCCTGGTCTACAGAGTGAGTTCCAGGCCAGCTGGGGCTATAGGGAGACCCTGTCTCAAAAAAAAAAATAAAAAAATACAAGACAGTAATTCCAAATAGCATTGTAAAATACATGATGATAAGCAACATTTTAATTAATTTATTTACTGATATAAAGGAGGCTGAAATGACACCAGTATAAAAAGAGTGCAGGACAGTAATTCCAAATAGTATTGTAAAATACACAATGATAAGCACGTTTTAATTCATTTATTTACTGATGCTTATTAAGGAGGTTGAAATGATCCCAGTGTAAATACATATTAGAGCAAAGTTTGTAATAATTTGTTAAAGGGTGAGGGCTGTTTTGAGATTTTTTAAAATCCTTTTCACATTTATTTATTTATTTATGTGTTTGTATGTGCACATGCATGAGGTTACAGGATAAATTTTTCGAGTCACTTCTCTCCTACCATGTGGGTTCCAGGGATCAAATTCAGATCACCGGGCTTGATAGCAAGTGCCTTTACCTGATGAGCCATCTCACTAGCCTAAGAAATTGTTTCTATCTTTCTTTCTTTCTTTCTTTCTTTCTTTCTTTCTTTCTTTCTTTCTTTCTTTCTTTCTTTCTTTCTTTCTTTCTTCTTATTTCTCTCTTTCTTTGTTTCTTTCTTCTTTCTCTCTCTCTTTCTTTCTTTTTCTTCTTTCCCTCCCTCCCTCCCTCCCTTCCTTCTGTCTGTGTGTAGTATAAACATACATGTATGTAGTTGTGTGTGTATGCATGGGTTGGCACATGCAGAGATCAGAGGAAGACATTGCATGTCTTCCTGTATATCTCTTCCCCTTATTTTCTGAGACAAGGCCTCTCACTGAACATGAAGTTTGCCATTTTGGCTAGCCTGGCTAGCAAGTGAGCTCACAAGATTTGCTTGACTCTGCCCTCCAGTACTGAGATTATAGGCATGCATGACCAGGCCTGACTTTGATGAGTCCTGGGGACTGAAACTCAGGTCCTCTTGTTTGCACAGCAAGTCTTGTTACTCACAGTGTCATCTCTCCAGCCTGAGAAATGTTTTTAAAACTCTTGTCTGGGTCATAATAAAGCACATTAACTTTTTTCCTTATGTTGTACCAGAAATAAACTTATAACTACTTTTGTGAAGAAAGACAAAAGGCAAGTATAAATTAGAGGATGGAGAAGAGGAAGTATGTTAATAAAAAGTAATAGATACTGGGCATGGTGGCACATGCCTTTAATCCCAGCACCCAGGAGGCAGAGGTAGGTGGATCTGTGTGCTTTCAAGGCAAACCTGGTTTACATAGCCAGTTCCAGGCCAGTCAGGGCTATAAAGTGAGACCCTGTCTCAAAAAATAAAATAAAATAAAATAAAATAAAATAAAATAAAATAAAGCAATAATGGGCTGTATAAAATAAAACAATATTTATATTTGAAAGATAGAAAATCCAGAGAAATTCCAAAGAGTCTATTTGTAGGTAAGTTAATTCTTTTATATATAAAGTAGATTAAATCTTTTTACTATGATGTGGAGGTATTTTATGAAGCAGCTTCTAGTTTTGTTGAGTTAGGTGTCTATGTGATATGAGTATGTAAGATCAGAATGAAGACAGTGGTCCCATGGAAAGTGTATGTATACCCCAGGACTCTATCAGAGTGAGTGCAATGTATGAATAAATAGGTCCTAGAAATACTGGTATCTAAAAAGTACAAAAGAAACAAACGTATTTAGTGACTTAAATATTATCCATCCCTATGAGAATCAGTTCTGTAAAACATTATGGGTACAGCTAGGCATGGTGATGCACAACTTTTAACTTTAGCCTTCAAGAAGCTGAGGCAGGGGGATCACAAATTCAAGGCCAGCATGGACAACAAAACCAAGACCTTGTCTTAAAAATAATCATTGTTGCCGGTCGTGGTGGTGCACGCCTTTAATCCTAGCACTTGGGAGGCAGAGGCAGGCGGATCTTTGTGAGTTCAAGGCCAGCCTGGTTTACATAGCGAGTTCCAGGACAGCTGGGGCTACAGGGAGACCCTGTCTTGAGAAGACAAAAAAAAAAAATTACGTTGTTAGTAAGATAGATCTTACAGAAGGACCCAACTCCCCAAAGGGCAGCAAAACCAAACCAAAACAACAAGAAAAACCAGGGAGGGAGGGAATTAAGACATACATGATGAAACACAGATGAAAAGGATTTTGACATTAGTAGTACATTTATTTATTAATAATTGTACAGGAAAAGCAATTGAGATAGAATAGAAAACAATTCTGAAAATGGGAAGAGGAAAACTGTTTGAGGAAAACATCTGATTATGAAAGTTGAAAGAATAATGGCTAAACATGGCATCAAAGTTTATTGAAACAATTAGAAAGCCATAGTCTACATTTGTGATGTGTATGGTACCTCCTGGGCACTATTCCAGGCACTTTCACACCTCTGCTTCCTGGAACTTATGCAGAACAGGCATTACTGCTGACGAGAAAGCTGAGTTTCAGAAGGCACAATACCTTGCAAGGACAGGGGCTTGTTAAGTTTGGATTTGCTACTAGATCCCTAATAGTTCTTTCCACTTGGCTTGCTGCTTCTGTGATGAATACCAGTTGCTTAGAAGGAACATTTTTCAGTGAAGCCAGGTAATATCTGGCTTCATAGCTTTGGGCAATAAAATGGAAATGATTTAGAAACTTTTATTTGATAAGTTTAAAAATGTCAAAGTTGGAGAAAAAGTGATAGTATCAAGAGAAGTAGAAGCACAATCCACCTCAAAGTCATCTAGTTTTAAGACTTTGTTTTTTTAATGTTAGAAGTTCAGTAGTCTTTTTTGTTTCTGTTTTAAATTTGTGACAAAAATTAAGTGGGACATGTGGACAGATGATTTATTTGGTCAGTACTAATCTGGCAAGATCGGGCACTGGTGATATGGCTGTAGAATAAAATTAAGATGCAAAATAGAAGACCTATGATTAGAGAAATTAAGGGTTTTTTTTTTTGAGGAAGATAGGAAACTTAAAAAAGTAAAATAATATTCCCTTTAAGATTTTTTTTTACCTGTATATGGACCCCCATATGTGCTTTTAGCAATTTAGTTTTTGAATTTTTTAATTTAGGGAAATTTTTAAAATTACACAATTTTGGCTTACTGCTCAAGTTCTCAAATGATTGGATTTAACCATCTTGTTACCATTTTCAGCATTTTCAAATTTGTGATCCCTTAGTATGTTTTGATTTGTGTGATTACCCTGCAGTACTGTGTGAGAGATGTGTCACTGTGACAACAGAAGCAGAGCTAGGAGTGGGCGGGCGCTTGAGAAGATTGCCTTTTTGTGTGTAAAAGCAATTCTTTGAACATGGTGGGTTGAAAGCATTGTATGTGATGTGCTTTACTTTGTAAATACATTTATATAGGTGACTCCTTGTTATAGCATTGGCTGTCCACTGAGGTGTTCAGTGGAGAATGCATCTGAAAAACTAGAGTATCATTTGATCAGGTAGTGGTCTTGCCCAAGATGCCGAGGGTTTGATTAACCAGCAGCTCATATTTTACTCTCCTCATCGTAAGTTGGTCTTCTTTGAATAGTGACTTAAAACGAAAGGAAAGTTCAAAGGGAAACAATATGTGTATGTGACCTGAAATTTATATAAATGGGAATGGAAAGCTTAACCAAGATTTTTAACTAGAGTATGGTCCTTGCCAAGCTTACTGGAGTTAAACCTGCACTGACTGAGATGCTCTAGAATCATTAATCTCTTCATTAATCAGACAGGGATTAATTTTTTACAATCTCAGTAAAACATCCAAGTAATTGCATGGTTCCATTCATATAGAGCCAATTCCCAAATGGTATGGTTGTGACAGAGTAACTGATTCTGGGACAACATGCCTAGGTACCTCTTCAGGTGGTGAACACCATGGAAAAGGGCACTTCTCAGTGGATGAATTCCTACTGATCTGTTCATTTTTGGAAAGGATTTCTCTATTCCTTCTGTACCTCTCCCCCAAGCCGAGAGGTACCAGTGCTGGAGACCCCACAATACTCTCCCTAGTGTCCCAAGAAGCCTATGGCAGATTCTAAATCTGGATTGGATTGAAAATCCTTGGGGGGGGGCACTTGTAAAATTGACAGGTCCGAGTTTATTTAATTTGATTGAAATCTTTCCAGCTCCAAGAATTATAATAGAAGAATAACCAGCAACTATTAATTCAATAAGTATTTTTAAAATATCTTATTATTTTTATGTGTATAAGTATTTTGCCTGCATGTGTATAAGTGTACCCGTGTTGTGCAGTGCCCATGGAAATCAGAAGAGGGCATTGGATTCTCCTGGAACTGGAGTTATGGATGGTTGTTAACTGCCATTGAGTGCTGGGAATTGAACCTGGGTCCTCTGTAAGAGCTCCCAGTGCTCTTAACTGCTGAGCCATCTCTCTACCCCTCAACAAGTACTTTTTTTTTTTTTTTTTTTTGGCTTTTTGAGACAGGGTCTCCCTGTAGCTCCAGCTGTCCTGGAACTCACTTTATGTAGATCAGGTTGGCCTTGAACTCACAGAGATCTGCCTGCTTCTGCCTCCCAAGTGCTGGGATTAAAGGTGTGGTGGGCCCCGGCTCCAATAAGTACTTTTGAGTAGAAAAGGTACATACCATGTATTTGCCAGTGTGCGGAGGTGCTGAAGGTTCAGTTGTAAATAGAAATGAATTTTGGACTTAGGGAATTTATAGTCTGGTGGGAGTTTAGTGGGAAAGATGAATGGGTGTGGAAAGCTGCAGTGGGAGGAAGAATGTAACTTTTTGTGTGGGGCTGATCAGGGACCAGTTGCTGGGCAGAAACAGGTATTTAAAACAGAGATGCTTGCCTATGCCAAGCATGGAGCTCTAAGAGAGGCTGGGATAAACAGGGGACTTTCAAAAGTACTTCCTGTATCCACGGGAAAGAAGGCATGAAGTAGAAGTAGGCTAAGTGGCTAAGGAACAACACAAAAAAGTTAGAATCAAAACACATGAGGTAAAGATTGAAACTCTGAGTATCCTACCAAAGAATGAAAAAGTTTCACCTTTTTTTTTCCTTTTATCTTTTTGAGACAGGGTCTCCCTGTAGTCCCAGCTGTCCTGGAACTCACTATGTAGACCAGGCTGGCCTTGACTTGCAGAAATCCACCTGCCTCTGCCTCTGGAGTGCTGGGATTAAAGGCATGTGTCACCATGCCCAGCTAAAGTTTCATCTTTAAACATATCCTAGTCAAATTCAAGATTCTAGGAATGAATAGATGATTCTAAAAGCTTTGAGAGAAAAAAAATGTAAAAAGGTTTGGTAATCAGAGTAGCATTAGATGTTCAATAGCCAAATTAGAACTAAAAGAAAATGAATACTCTCAAAGTTACACAGAAAATGAGTTACTACCTCTAATTGCATATCAAGCCATATTGCCAGTGAAGATTCTCAAAAAAAAATCATGTTCTTTGCACTGTGTTCATATAGCCAATGGGAGATGGACATTGTCAAGGTCACAGACAAAAAGCTAGAAGGCCTGGGGTAGTGGTAGCACATGCCTTTAATCCTAGCACTGGAGAGGCAGGGGCAGATCTCTGTGAGTTTAAGTCCAGCCTGGTCTACATAGTTTCAGGCCAGATGGAGCTACAGGAAGACCATGTCTCAGAGAGAGAGAGAGAGACAGAGAGAGAGAGAGAGAGAGAGAGAGAGAGAGAGAGAGAGATTGAACATACAGATCCAAGAGCATGGTATTCCTGAGGATAAAGGTGAAGAAAATTCTTTGAAAGGTAGAGGATGTTCGATCCTAGTTCAAGTCAGGCCTAGAGAGCAGCCATTCCAGCCACAGTGAATCAGGATGAGATGTTTAGAAAGAATGTTTCTATGTAAAAAAAACAAAAAACAACAGTGCCTTCCTTTCCCCCACAATAAAAGAGGAGGAAAAGAAGAGCCTGATGTTTTTAGTTCATTGAGAGGAGTTTTGCAATTCTTGGGAGAGTTTGATGGGGTAAATTAAGTATATTAGGAGTATAAAAAGCCAAGGAAACAACAAAAGCCCAAAACAGAGCAGCTAATAACTCTAGGAGAAACAAAAAGTTATCCAAGGGAAATACAGTAATTGCTACACAGGAGTGCTGGGAACAGAATTTACTGCATGTGACTGATGTAAGCCATGTGTACTGACTTAGTCAAATGTTAAAGTTTAAGCAGAGGATTAGACAAGTGCAGCATTGTTATGTGTGGAGGTGAAGGATGATGTATGAGAATTACAGACCTGACCTACACAGGGAATGGTTAATTAGATAATGTACAAAATGGAAATATCAAGACCTGGCAGTATATAAGCACATCACCAAGAAATGCTGCAGTGAACATGAGAAGGAGACGTTCACAGAGTTGACATGAGTTGCTTATCTAGAGAATGAGAATTGGGTGTGCAGAAGAGTGAGGCAGTGGCCTTGTACTTCATATTATAAGCATTGTAGTCCTGTTTTGTTTTTACACTTGAATAGAATTAATTATGAAAGCATAGAGCTATCATTGGTAATCGTGTAGAAATCGTGCACATGGTCTAATCGTGTAGAAATCGTGCACATGGTGTTTTAGATTTTGTTGAGCAGAGTTTGTACTTTGCATATGCTATCCACTTAGCTTTGGCACATTCTCCTAAGTTTCATGTAAACCTTCTTTTCTACAAGTAACCGAGTATGAATTGCAGTGAGAGCTGGTAAATTGTTGATTCAAATATATTAATAGATAGCCTCTGGATACATGGTTCCTCATACCTGCTCTGCTACCAGTGTTCTTGTGTGGCTCGGTCTTCCAAACATTGGAAGATAAACAGAGTTTCTTTTTTCTATCTTGCCTTCTCCCCAGAGTAGAGCAGAATTCAACTTCACATAAGAAATCAACATTCTTCAGAGGGCTGCTATTCCTAAAATAAGACAGCTAAGTCAGCTGGCCGTGCACATCACCCAGCCAAGCCATAAGTTGTTTATTGAGAAACTGTGAATTTGTATCAATACAGACTTCTCCCTGTATGTTTTAGTTTGAAAAAAATATCAAGCTTTATGGAAAATAGAAAAAGTAGTAAAATGTGTAGTTCTGATTTGGCAGTCTTAATTCTGCTGCACTGCTTCTCTAATGGGCCTGTGTTCCCCTTTCTGTCATGAACTTTTGGAGGGAGTATCAGAACCCTTTCAAAGTAAGTTGTAGGTATGATACATTAGTATGTCTACATATTTGTAGATGATAACTCTAGTCAATGATCACACATTACATTTTATCGTAGATTTAAGTCCTTATGTACACATTTTCCTGTTCGTTTAAAATCTTTCTTGAAAGTGACCATTAAGCGCTTTGGCCAGTTGTTTTGTAGAATATCCTTAAATATGCTCCATAATTATAATATTCTGGTTTACAGTTGTAGCAATAATATATATGCATATATATGCAGAGATTATTTTATATGTCACATGTAGCTTTTTATGCAGGTTCAAAAATTTAGTCCATTATTTGTGTGTTTGGGGTTTTGTTTTTCCTAATAATTTATAGTTTGGCAAAAGGCATTAAGAATCAGCACTTACCTGGGGAATAGTAAGACTCCTTCAACCATAGAAAATTTCACTGTACTAATCTCTGGGAGGGGTAATCCGTTCCTCTGGAAACAAGCATAATATTTTTTTAATGTCCCTGGCAGTATTCTTTGGATGACTTAATGTATTGTAATTAGGGACAGATTTTCTAATCTTTAATTAGGTTCTGTTAAGGTATACAGTCTACTGAGCTACTTTTGGAAACACTTGGCCAGCTATTCTGTCATCCGTAAGCCGAAATCTTGTTTTTGGAATCTAAACACTGCACGTGTATTCAGTCTGCGCGTTTTGGCTGTGCTGATGCAGAATGCTCAGAGGCTGAGCTTATGTATACTTTGTGTGAGGCAAGGGCAGCACGGAGAGACAGCATGCCACGGGTGCCAGCAGGGCTCTGCAAGGTTGTTGTTGAAAGCATGCTTCCCGTTTGTCAGGGCTTCCTGATAGGAGACCTGGTGACACAGTAGCCTTTAGGCAGAGCTGGGGACGTGGAGGAAGTGCCACTGCAGGTTTTGTGGGGAAATCTGAGTCATTTCTCTGTGGACAGCTGCATTTCAAGCTCTGGACAGGTTGCTGTTGAATTTTGCACTTACCGCCAGAGTGCGTGTTTTCCTTTTGATGTGTTTGTCTTGCTTTTCTTCTTCTGAGGTCGTCATGGTCTTTTTGGAAGTTTCACAGGACTTCTACAGTAGGATTCAAAGGATTGATTCTAATTTATTTGTAATTCAACATTTCTTTTTGTTTTTCTCTTCAGATTTTGTGGAAGTTTACTACTTTGTCATTATGAGATGTCGTCTCTCGGTACCTCCTTTGTGCAAATTAAATTTGATGACTTGCAGTTTTTTGAAAACTGTGGTGGAGGCAGTTTTGGGAGCGTCTATCGAGCCAAATGGATATCACAGGACAAGGAGGTGGCTGTAAAGAAGCTACTCAAAATAGAGAAAGAGGTAAGATCTTTTCCTGCTATCAGAAATAATTGCACAGCTCTTACATAAGTTTTTCAACCTAGAGTAGAGGGTCACCGAGCTGCAGTGGACCTGGCAAGTCCTTTGAGACTGACCCATGAGGCTGTTTCCCAATTTCCATTCTGGGAGCCCCATAAATAGAAAATATTGCAGCGTGTGCTTTAGGGTTGAGTTCTACCAGGGGTCATCTAAAGTGAGAGGATTTCTTTCCATGGCATCAAAGAGTCAGTGTTCTCTGAATTGGCTGTCCTAGAGGAGTAGGTGGGGTCTCGGGCTTTTCTCTAGGGCAGCCAAAAGGAGGCAGTAAAGAGTAACAGATAGCAATTTCATCCCCTGCCATTTCCTCCCTCTAGTTTGTGGTCCTCAGTTGTCTTTAGAAAAGAGCACTGTTTTCTACTGAATTAAGCAATGCTATCTTCTGGGGTTCCATCCCTGCTTAAAGTTCACAGTAAGGAGTTTTGTGCAATAAAGAATTAATAGATGCTGGACAGAAAGTTGCCTTCCCTTGTAAAATCAGAAAAAGGTCTTAGCTTTCAGAGTCAGGAATTTCTGTTGAACCTAGATGAACTCTGAACCCTAAGGCTTTTCATCTTCTTAGGATTTGACCCAACATGGGCCCCACATTCAGTTTGGTACCTCAGGAATGAAATAATTTGTAGATCTGACCTGTAGGAGCTCAGCAGCATTGATAACTTTCTCTTTAAAGTGCTTTTTAAAATTTTAAATGTATTTTTAACTGATCCTAAGAACACAAAAATCGCACATTTATGAGGTGCCATGTTGATGTTTCAGTACATGTATGCATTGCGTCATGTTTAAATCACTGTATAACATTTCCATTGCCTCATTTATCATTTCTTTTATGGTGGAAACATTCAGCTTTCTTTCTTCTAGTTTTTGAAATATACAGTACATTATCATTATCTATAGTCCTCCTGATAATTTTTATTACCTATCTTCTGGAACTTATTTTGGCCATTTCTTTTTATGTCCAGTTTTCACTAATTATTGCTCTTTTCAGTATCCTTTTAAAGTGAACTTTTCCATAAATATCCTTTCTTCTCTCCAAGGGATCTTATTGTTTTCATTAACTGCCACCAGTAAAGTACCGAGGCTGATTAGAGAAGGAAACCCAAGTGGCAGTATTTTGTGGGTTTCCTCCTAGCAGTGTTCTGTAATTGAGGACCACCAGCTGGCTTGCCCGTTGTTGAAGCCAAGGCAGCCCCATGGGATGCCTCTGCCTTGGGGTGTCTGTAGGTTTTACACAAAACAGAAGGATGCTAGACAAGGATCAGTTCTTGACCAAGAACACATTTTAATAGTAGTCAGATAATAGAACTCTTTGATCTAGTAAACTTTGCATTACTGTCCCCATTTCATAGATTGGGCAGTAGAGGTTTGAGAAGTATATTAAAGCTGCCCAATGAAATTCAAAAGGCCAGGCCTCCCTCCTGTTCTCTAGGTTTTAGCTTTGAGATCTCTAGTTGACGAGGTAAGGAGAGAAGCTTATATTTTCAGTGAAGCTTATAAGTATTACATCATGAGGCTTCTTTTAAAATATATTTATTATTTTATGTGTATGAGTATATTGCCTACATGTAGGTAGGTGTGCCTGTGTTGTGTGGTGCCCATGGAGGTCAAAGAGGGTGTGGGATCCCCCGAAACCAGAGTGAAGGATAGTTGTTAGCCATTCCCAGTGGGTGCTGGGAATTGAACCTAGGTCCTCTGCAAGAGCAGCCAGTGCTCTTAATTGCTGAGCCATCTGTCCAGTCCCATCATGAGACTTTTTTAATACAGTGAACATCTTCTTTGGTTATTGGATGTTATGAGAAAAGAAACAGACTTTTTGTTGGTTTTTTTTTTTTTGTCTTTTCGAGACAGGGTCTCCCTGTAGCCCCAGCTGTCCTGGAACTCACTCTGTAGACCAGGCTGGCCTTGAACTCACAAAGATCCGCCTGCCTCTGCCTCCCGAGTGCTAGGATTAAAGGCGTGCGCCACCACGCCCGGCCCTAAGAAACAGACTTTTTTTTTGGTCTTTTTGAGACAGGGTTTCCCTGTAGCCCCAGCTGTCCTAGAGCTCACTATGTAGACCAGGCTGGCCTTGAACTCATGGAGATTCAGCAGTGGCTGAAAGCCAGAACTGGAAACTACCAAAGCCTGCTTTTCTATAGGTATTAACCTGCATGTACATAGTTCAGAAACTGAGTTGATAATAGTGAATTATAAGAGCATTACTCATAAATTTCTAAGTAGGAAAAAAACCCAAACTTCAGTTTAAGGGCTTGTTTTAATCAGTGACTAAATGTCATGAGATAATTGTCATTATTGATCCCCATTCAAGGCACCTCCAAATGTGTGAATCCTCACAATAATGTGAGAAGGTTTGGTTAGGCACTGGAGAGTTAGGGTGTATTTCTTGTATAAGTGTTATATTTTATGAAATGTGGATAGGCTACTGGCTAGGCATTTTCTAAATAATAAGATAAAAGTGATTAACTGTAGACCCCCATTTATACATTTAATCATATACTACTTGGTCATTATTTTGTCAGTTTTTAGAAGGAATAGAATATTTAATAAAATGTTTATAACTCACTGCATATGACTGTTTAAGGATGGCTTGAGCCAGGAGTGATGGTGCACACCTTTAATCTCAGCACTTGGGAGGCAGAGGCAGGCGGATATCTGAGAGTTCAAGGCCAGCCTGGTCTACAAAGTGAGTTCCAGGACAGCCAGAGCTACAGGGAGACTCTGTCTCAAAAAAAAAAAAAAAAAAAAAAAAATGGCTTGACATCTGATTAAATATATGTTTTATGAAATTAGTGAAATGTGGAGAAAATATCTACCAAATTCTTAAACTTGGTCTCTGTGACATTTGCTTTCACCCAATTCGTGGCCTCTAGTTTAGTGAGAACATGCCACTTTCCTCCACTTCAGCAAGTATATGTTAATGCAGTTACAGTTATTTGATTTTTTGCTGACTATGAGACTAAATTACAGATGTCATATCCCCCAAACATATCCACAGTACAATTAACAAGGTCGGGAAATTTATAGTCATCTTACTTTATTGTGTCACTTACCTTTATATTTTTCCCATGTCTGAAAGACTTTTATGGGAAATTTTTTTCCAACTCAGGATACAATCCAGGATGACAGATTGCATCTAACTGATGTATCTGCTTAGCATGTTATAATAAGAAACCGTTTCTCTTCCTTTCTTTGTTG
The DNA here is from genome assembly GCA_009823505.1 of Rhizomys pruinosus. Taxonomy (NCBI): domain Eukaryota; kingdom Metazoa; phylum Chordata; class Mammalia; order Rodentia; family Spalacidae; genus Rhizomys; species Rhizomys pruinosus. The sequence goes on from VZQC01005840.1 coordinate 1,449,604, forward strand.
TATATTAAGATTTTGATAGTTCTGAAGGGTACAAAAACATACTTTGCAGATTGTCCATTATTTTGGGCTTTCTTTCTCCCTAACTTGGTTTAAGTGACTGTGGTGGGAATGCTGTACTGGCCATGTGTCCTTGGCAGTCTTGGAACACTGTGATGGGACATACGGTTATCCTGTCTCGTTCTTGTTGATGCTAGTTTTGGAACACTGCGATGGGACATATAGTTATCCTGTCTCATTCTTGTTGATGCTAGTTTTGGAACACTGCGATGGGACATACAGTTATCCTGTCTCATTCTTGGTGATACTGCTTTTGGAACACTGCGATGGAACATACAGTTATCCTGTCTCATTCTTGGTGATGCTGCTTTTGAATCCCTGGTTATTTAGTTCCCTACAGTAAAAATACCTATTTGCTCTTTGTAATTAACAAGTAAGCTATTGGTGGATACTTTGAGGCTAGGCACATATCTTTCTTCAACAAATCTCAATGTTGTTAGCATCCATTAATGATTCTGGCTTGGCTGGAATATCATTATGATAGTGTACTTGTATCAAAAGCAGAAGCTCCTCCTTTTAAGTTTTTCTTCATCTCTCCTGCCTCTCCTCTCTTTATTCACCAGTTTATTTATTGTTGATAGACTTTTAAAGCATTTTCAAATTCAAAGCGATACAATCCATTACAGTTACTCATTTTTCTGTTTAAATTATTCCTAGCTTGGCAAGTAAGAGCTCCTTCTGGCTGGTTTCTGTGGCTTTTTGATATGGCCCTCTAGATTTTTGATAATTTTCTCTACTTTATATCACAAAAAAGATGTCCCAAGCTCATTTAGCTCCTGTTCCACTGCTGGGCCAGCCATTTCTCCAGGAAGTTCCAAGTTAGCATCCTGACTTGGAGTTTGGTATTTAGGAACCAAAATGGGAATGCTTGGGATGCTTACTTACTTAGACATTTTGCAAAAGAGCCTTTGTTCTTTGCTAGAAATGAAAGACACAAGGAAATTTCATTGATGAAAATGTTGAATTAAAAATTTTAAATCTTTCCCCTGGATCTACAACATCTGTAACACACACCTTTCTAGAGAAGAGTATAGAAAAATATATCCCCAAAATTCTGAAAATGCTGGGTGTGGTAGTATAGACCTTTAATCCCAGCACTCAGGAAGCAGAGGCAGGCAGAACTCTGTGAGATGGTAGCTAGCCTAGTCTGCATGGTGAGTTCCAGGTCAGCGGGGGCTACAGGGAGACCCTGTCTCAAAAAAAACAAAAACAAAAACAAAACAGATAATAGAAGTATGTAGAGAGATGGATATCATTGGAATTCATCTCAGGAGGAGGATGGTAAAGACTTCAGAAACAGGCAAGATACTAGCTGTGTAACAGAATTTGATTGCATTTGGAAAATGCTCATAGTTTTTTGGAGGCTAAATGGTGAAAACAAGTTATAAAACATATAATATGATCTGGGTATATTCTTGGTATCAATGTATTGCTTTTATTTTCTTGAACATCCATATTTTTCTATGATTTCATGTTTTCCTCTAATGTTTTATTATGAAAAATTTCAAACATAAAAATTGTGTTTTACAGTGAGCAGCTGTGGCATCTGTATACAATCGTTAATAAAAAACATTTTATCAGATGTGTAGCTGTGTGTCCTCTCACTCATCAATCCATTTGATGATTTTATCTTGGCTGCAGGCATCAACATACGTTTTCTTAAATAAGCCATCATCTTTGTTACTATTGGAACTCAGTTATATTGCAGTTTCATTTTCTTTTGTGGTAGAAACAGGTCACTAAGTTTTTAGAAATATGAATTTAATATAGCATATAGTTACTTTTATAATCATATAATACAATTAAGCAGTATAGTGTTGACAAGCTCTATTACTGTCTCAGGGAGTCCTGGTGGATTGAGCCATGTAAACTGTGTTGGTACATCATACAGCACAACACTGATTTTCATTCTTACCATGTGCCTCTCAAATGTGGGATATTTACTTTTCCATCGCTTTTCTGTGGCACTTTTCCATCAGGCTTCAGTGTTAAGTTGGCCTGTTTACATTTTTTTGGAGTCGTACTTAAAGTGCATCATGCACTATTATTTCTGTTTCAAAAAGGTTTTCAACAGGAAAAAAATAATATGATCTTAAGATTATAAGAGAAGAGGCCACTACTGTATATGCCAATGGACTTGGGGTGAAACTGAACTGCTTGGGCAGAAGTTTTGAGTAGAAGTGCCAAAGAAAACCACTGTGATCACGGTGTCTCTTACCAACCACTGTTCCAGAGAATCATCCTCATACAACCAAGACTTAAGCAGCTTCGAAACGTGAATGTTAAAAAAGGATTAAATAGCAGCTTAATTTTCTGCTGGCAGTAGCTTCGATGATGGTTGAACCAGGCATGTCTGCACATGGCTCTTTGTTTCACTTGGCTGGGGCAGACAGCAGCCTGAAAGCGTTTGTGTAGCTGTTCATTGCTGTTACTAAATAAGTAGCTGAAGAGAGGAAAGGCTTATTTTGCTCATGGTTTCAGGGGATCCATCACAGCAGGGAAGGCCTGGTGGAACAAAACAGCTCCCATCATTGTGACTGGGAGGAAGGGAGGCATGAAGGAATAAAGGGACTGGGGAGACAGGAGAAAAAGAGAAGAAGAGGAAGGGGGAGACCGAGGTTATGCCCATGTTAGTTGGCTCCCTTTTGCCCTTTCATCCCAGCCTGTGAGATAGGACTGGCCACACTCAGGGTGGCTTTTCCTCCCTAATTCACGCTTTCTGGAAATGCCCTTACAGCCTTGTTCTTTATCAATTTCTGAGGCATGTCTCCATCCAGGCAACACAACATTAACCATTACAGCATTTTTGTAACCTTGAAATCTGTTGATACTCAGCTGATATTAGCAAACCACAGTTAAGTATTAGTATGAAAGAAACATGATTTTCGGGCTGGAGAGATGGCCTAGCGGTTAAGAGCACCGACCGCTCTTACAGAGGACCCAGGTTAGATCCCCAGCACCCACATGGCGGCCGAGAACCGTCTGAAACTCCAATNAAATAAATAAATAAATAAATAAATGGCAGAAGAGAAGACTGTGAGGTTAAGAACACTGGCTTCTCTTGCAAAGGACCCAGGTTTGATCACCAGCACCCACGTGGTAGTTAACGACCATCAGTAACTCCAGTTCCATGGGATCTGATGCCCTCTTCTGACCTCCACAGGCATTGCATGACATGGGTACACTTACATTTGTGCAAGCAAAACACTCATACACATAAAAAAAAAAAAAAAAAAAGATTTTTTTTTTTAGTCCTCCCTCAAATTGAAGAAAGACAAAATCCTCAAGAATAGAAGGCCTTTTCATCTTTCACCTTGGTTAATAAAAGGTACCATTTCCTCCCCTAAAGGAAAAATTAATCCTACCAATCATATGAATGTTTTAGAAATATTGAAAGCCAGCTAAGTTCAAATTTCCAAATTGATCCACATTGTATATATTTATAAACCAAAACATCAAAATGTCAACTGGTCATAATTATAGGATCTATTAATTTTTATGTCAAGGGAAATTGTGTATATAAATTAGGAAGTGGAGTCTTGAAATTGACATTGAATCAGAACAATAAAAAGTAAAAGCTTTGCTATGCCTGGTGTAGCAATATGACAGACAGTATTTATTGCTTGACAAAAACTGGTTAAATGGGACAGGCGTGGTGATGCATGCCTTTAATCCCAGCACTTGGGAGGCAGAGGCAGGAGGATTTCTGTGAGTTCAAGGCCAGTCTGGTCTACATAGTGAGTTCCAGGACTCACCACACTCAGCTGGGACTACAGGGAGACCCTGTCTCAAAAAGACCAAAAAAAAAAAAACCCAAAAAAACTGGTTAAATGGTAGCTGGATGTGGTGGCACACACCTTTAATCCCAGCACTTGGAAGGCAGAAACAGGGGAAGCTCTGAGTTCCAGGCCAGCTGGGGCTACAGGAAGACCGTCTCAAAAAGACCGGGGTGGGGGTGGGGGAGACTGGTTAAATGTTATCACTTATTAGCTCAAGAGACAACCTAGCTTCTCTTCTGTGTAATTGTTGCATATATTAGACATTTTAGTGCATTTCTTTGTGTTTTAATATTTTAATATTTTTAATTAAAATATTTTAATATTTTCCTCTGTCCCAGCATTTATATTTTTATAAGTCCTTGAAATATTTAAATATGTTGGTAGAACCAATAGAAAAAAAATATCTTCAATATCTGACAATGGTCCTTGAGTTCTGGCATAGTTTCTGTGATGATCTTGTATTCAGAACTTGCCATTTAGTATTTTTAGGTATTTGGGTATGTTTAAGTTCTCCCTGTGCAGACAACCGCCTGTGCCCAGGCCCTGCTCGGCAGTCTCAGAGAGCAGAAGGGACTAAGGACGACTGAGGAACGCACACACACAAACCCTTCCAATGCACTGAACTCTGGTGCTGCTCTGCCAGCTTTGCTTTTTTATTTTCTGATCTGAGCTCTTCACACCTGTCCACTTATTCCTCTGTCCTGCTTTCTCATTTCAGTAAACCTAGTCACATTCTTTCATTTCCCTGTAAGATCATTATTTTGTCTACCTGGGCAGTTCCAACTACATTTTCAGGTTTAATTTCTTCTTTCTCATTCTCAGTCCCAACAATGTATAATTTCCTTTTTCATCTGAATATATACCACTGAACATCTAGACCTTTAATTTGACACAGTAGTAAAACTGCCATGATGGGGTTATTCCTGTAAGAAATGGCCACTTAACTTTTCATATGAACATGCTGTGGCTTCTCCCTGAAAAGTAGGGCTAATTACAGGACCGGAGTCATAGAGCTGTTGAGAGGATTAAATGAGATAATACAGGGCTGGAGAGATGGCCTAGCAGTTAAGAGCACCGATTGCTCTTGCAGAAGACCCGGGATCCATCCCCAGCACCCACATGGCGGCTAAAAACCATCTGTAACTCCAATTCCAGGAGAACTCCAGTTCCAGGGGAATCCGACACCCTCTTCTGACCTCCGCGGCATTGCACAACACGGGTGCACAGACCTGCATGCAGACAATACATTCAAATAAATAAATAAATAAATAAATAAATAAATAAATAAATAAATAAAACTAAAAAAATTTTTTTTAAAAATGAGATAATACATGTTAAATATGTACAAGAGTGCTGAACACCTGGGAAGACTTAGATAATTGTCAATTATCATTTGTATTTTCAACTATATTCCAAAGTGAAAATAGTAGATATAAATCTTTTATGAAGTTTTTAATGAATTCATTCCTGGGCTCTTACACTGGGCCAGGAGCAAGTGCTCCAGTGTGACTGTGTATGAATGAGCAAGCACGTGGATAGTGTGTGCTGGTTAATGCTATTAGATGACAGAAGTTAGAATCTCCTGGGAGATGCCCCACCCACTGTGGATGGCACCATCCCCTAGTCAGGGGATCCTGGACTGCACAAGAATGGAAAGTGAACTGAGCATTAGTATGCATGCATTTATCGTTCTTTTCTGACTATGAATGTGATGTGACTGGGGCTTCAAGCTCCTGCTGCTGTGCCTTTCCTGCTGTAATAGACTGCATGCAGCCTGGCACTGTGAGCTTAACAAACCCTTTCCCTTATGTTGCTTTTGTCAGAGCAACAGGAAAAGAAACTAAAACAGGTGATATCCTCAGCATCTTGGTTGCAAACTTTTTGAGAGCAGAAATGATCTTTGTAGCTGATACCATCACCAGTTTGGACTTTATCAGTGTACTAAGCACAGCTGCCACCATTACTGTCCTCTGCTTCTTCATGGTCATTCTCCAGGATTATACTATCTGACATATCATAAGTAAGGGTCAGAGAAGCTAACCAAATTGGCCAGTCATGCAGCCAACATAAGTAGCATCTTCCCTTGTGGATTTTCCTTGCCAAGCCCTTTGACACTGAACCCTACTCTATACCTTGCTCACAGTAAACCCTGAAATACTTGTTCTGATATTTGGCATCATGTTACAAAAGGCTTTCCTCTCATTCATGTCCATCTTAAAGAGGCATCTTATGTTGATGTAACTACCTTTTTTTATCAGCTCTGTTTTGAGCTGTGGCGACAGTAAAGCACATCTGTCTATTCAGCTACATGGTAACTGAATTCTTGGTTTATGACTTTGATTTAGGGGGACCTGGTATTTAAATTTGAAAATGCTCTTGATTTTGTGCCATTTAAACTGGTATGTCATTTCTGTTTAAGGACATCTTATAGTATCATACTTTAACTTTGTTCTACATATATAAATCATTGCTTTGAATTAAAGAATTAGCAGTCTAAAATCATGAATCCTTTTATTTGACATTGATGTCCATCATCCAGAACTATAAACCGAATAGCATCTATCACCCAGCTCTTGCAAGGCAGTTCTGTTACTAGGAGCTTATAATTTAATCACTCCAAGGTGAACTGCTATAAAACAGATAGAGAAAATTGGCCGCATGTTGAACAAATATATGAATTAAATGAGTGGGCATGTGTAACCAGTATGTCTGAAGCTCGCTTGAGCCTTATGGGAACAGCTACCAGTAAGGTTTACCGCAGGGCCAAGAAGAGTTAGCAAGTTACTTGAATTCTTACCACAGAATGTATAGTGCATCAAAAGAAATACCACTCTGTGGTACTTTTTAGATCCTCCACGTGGCCATAGAAATGCTTCATTTGCAAGCAGAAGCCCCTTTATTTTTCTATTTATTCTTTACAAATTTTTAAAGTCCTTTCGTGATTTTGTCAAAATTACATGTTTACTGTATGTGAACATTATTTTCATTTGTCATAGATGGAATATTATTGCCACTGTTATTTCAGTTTCTTATTAAGGTATTATTGATCTTGGTAAATTGAACAATAAACATTTCAGTTAGTTAATGTTTATTCTCTAGCCGTGCTCTACATATCATGATGAAATTAGACTAGTTAATATATCTCAGTAAAAATGTTATGTCCTGCTAACTGATTTTACACAAAGTTGGGCTCTTGCTACAGAAGAAAAAAATGATAAGCACCATGACTCCAATTTCTGAGAACAATCAGCAATGAATAGAGAACAGACAATTGAAAAAAACAGAGGGGAGGAAGAGCTACTGATGAGTAGCTCAGAAAGTTTCAGAAAGCCCCCCCAGGAACAAGCCAGCGAGATGGACCATTGGGTAAAGGCGTTTGATGCCAAGCCTGATGACCTGAGTTTGATTTCCAGGACCCAACAAAAACTAGTCTGTATTTTCTTTAAGAGGAATCACTCTGTTGGCAATGACAGAAGTCAAACTATAGATTGATTTTAATTTACAGATTTTTAAGATAAAATATATATTTTAATAGTATCTTCTGTCTTTAGTTGAAAATGAAGGCATTCACTTCCTAGGATGCTGTATAGGTTAGTGTTTAAGAGCCTGGGCTCTAACCAGATGGCGGAGATTCAAATCCCTGCTCCCCCGCTTATTTGGCATATGGACAAGTTTCTTAACCAAGTTTCTGTTCCTCTTCTATAAAATGTAGATAATAATGGGGTTGGCTTCAATAAGGACACTGTGACGACCAATTGTGATAATCCACGTAGGTGCATGCACATAGTTCCTGGCACCTAGTCAGCTCTTATGTATGGGACAGCTGTTATTACTGTTATTTCAGCAGCTTATAGTCTGAACACACCCATTGTTTCTACTCTGTGGCTTGTTAGCACACATTTTAGTATGGCTTTCCTTTTTAAGGCTTGTAAATTAGCTATTTACATCATCCTATAGTATGATGTTTCCAAACTTAAAATCCTTGATCTCAATGACGGCTTTTTTATCCTATTATTGTTAATTTTCTCACCAGAAGGCCCACTGAATTTTGTGTTATAAACTGGAATATTTTTAATCACTTTAATTTCCTGATTCCTGGAAGTTTAGATTTCCTTTTATTTGAGATTGGGCTGTTACGACTGCATAACAGAACAACAACACGTAAGCTTGGTGGAAATGTAAAGGAACAGTGACTGAGCTGGTTAACAGTGACAGAGGGTAACAGCACACAGTCTATGGAAATCTGAAGTGGTGTGACCTTCTGGAAGACAGCTTCAGATACTGGCAAGTCAAAATGAAATGCCATTTGACCTATCACCCCCACCTTTAGGAATTTTTCGTAAGCTAAAATTGGAAAAATACATGTGTATATGCGTTGAGTTGTTAAATTAATGGAAATTGGAAACAGTGTGCATATTCTTGTGTGTTACATGTTGGTGTGTAGATGTGTGTGTACATTGGCATGTGTTTGTGTGGGTACATGTTCATGTGCAGATGTGCGTGTACATTGGCATGTGTTTGTGTGGTACATGTTCATGTGCAGATGTGCGTGTACATTGGCATGTGTTTGTGTGGTACATGTTCATGTGCAGATGTGCGTGTACATTGGCATGCGTTTGTATGGATACATGTTCGTGTGCAGATGTGCGTATACATTGGCATGTGTTTGTATGGGTACATGTTTGTATGCAGATGTGCGTGTACATTGGCATGTGTTTGTGTGGGTACATGTTCGTGTGCAGATGTATGTGTACATTGGCATGTGTTTGTGTGGGTACAAGTTTGTGTGCAGATGTGTGTGTACATTGGCATGTGTTTGTGTGGGTGCATGTTCATGTGCAGATGTGCGTGTACATTGGCATGTGTTTGGGTACGTGTTCGTGTGCAGATGTGTGTGTACATTGGCATGTGTTTGTGTAGTACATGTTCATGTGCAGATGTGTGTGTACATTGTCATGTGTTTGTGTGGGTACATGTTCATGTGCAGATGTGTGTGTACATTGGCATGTGTTTGTGTAGTACATGTTCATGTGCAGATGTGTGTGTACATTGTCATGTGTTTGTGTGGGTACATGTTCATGTGCAGATGTGTGTGTACATTGGCATGTGTTTGTGTGGTACATGTTCATGTGCAGATGTGTGTGTACATTGGCATATGTGCACACTTTTGTATATGTGTGTAGATTAGAGCTTGATGTTGGCTGTGTTTTTCACTCTCTGTCCACTTTGTTTATTTTGAGGCAAGGTCTCTCACTGAACCTGGAGCTCACTGATTGGCTAGACTGGCTGACCTGTGAACCCCTGAGATCCTCCAGTCTCCAGCTACCCAGCACTCTAGGCTTTTTTATGTGAGTGCTGGGGAGACAAGCCCAGGTCCTCCTGTTTTTGCAGTAAGCATTTTACCATCTGAGCTCACTCCACAGCCCTGTATGTTCTTTTGTAGTTGGGGGTTGGGGGGGGGGCACACCATAGACACTCAATTGCATGCAATATGATTGGATAGAAACAACCAAAGAAAATTTTGTAATTCATCTGTTTTGTACATATTGACAGTTTATCCCCGTGTTTGGTTTTGAATCATACAAAGTGCTTAAAAGTACACTCACATGCTGTGGGTGTTTTCTGCCTCAACTCTCCTAAAGTGTCATTGATGACTCAGAATATCAGTTTCTTTATTTATGTTTATCTCCCTCCAGTTTCTTTGTCATCATGAAGGCCTACATATTTGTCATATAAAGTAAACATTAATTCTACTTAAGAGTTTCTTTAGGTCTTAGTTGGTAGCTGAGGAAATGGTGAGGGAATTTAAGTTGCATTTAATCTAGGCTTAGGTACCTTCTTTGAGTATTCTTAGAAATGTAACTAGTGCTTTTGGTTACTAATCAATAATGCTTTAGAAGTTTGCTTTTATTTGTTTATAGCTTCCTGTAGACCTGATCATTGTACAGGGGAGAAATCTATACTTGCTGTGTAGGTGAAAGTGTGAAGAATGTTTAAGTAGTGCCTGGGGTGGTATCTGAAAGTCTTTTCCTTTATTATGATGGGTCCCCCCCAACCGTTTGTTTTAACAAACCCTAAACATAATCAAATGTTTACCCACAGCCACTAGTAGCAATGAGTAAGGGGGAAAATCCCTTTGAAAAATTCAACATATAGAGAGAAATTACATGTGCACGCATTTATCCAAGTATGGTCAGCAGAGGAAGAGATTCTCCATGAAGTCTTCCATTCAGACAGCTGAGAAAACAAACTAAAGGCTGTGACCTTGACTCCTCTGAGCAAGAATGCTCAGAGGCAGAGGAGGATTTGTCTACAAACACAAGTCTTCCCTAATTTCTCCTTTGCCTTGCAAAGCCCGTCTGAGCAGTATCTAGCTTTCTTGTCCCCATCTGCTTCAGCAAATGTCTCTCCTATACTGTTATAGGGGAATCCACTTCTGTAATAGGTTGATAGAGTTGTCTCCCTAGAGGGATGTAAAATGATCTTTTTTCTTTTTAACCAATAATTCAATTCAGTAGAAAGTAGGACATAAAAAAAGTTATTATCTTTTCAATTTTAAATGTAAACAAACTTTTTTGTCTAATTTTATTATATTTTTTAATTGGCACGTATGACATATGGCATACAACTTGATGTTTTGGAAATATGTTCATTATGGAGAACTAAGTCTGACTATGTAGCATATTTATTACCTGTGTACTTATTTATTTATGATGAGAATATTAAAAACTACTCTCTAGGAGCACTGTGGTCACCATGAGGTACAATAGATTGCTTGAACTTCTTCCTTCCTTTTTTTTTTTTTTTTTTAATTTATTTCTGTATGTGTATGAATGTACTGTCTGCATGCAAGTTTGTGCACCCGTATCGTGCAATGCCGCGGTCAGAAGAGGGTCTCGGATTCCCTTGGAACTGGAGTTCTCCTGGAATTGGAGTTACAGACGGTTCTCAGCCGCCATGTGGGTGCTGGGGATCGAACCCGGGTCCTCTGTAAGAGCGGTCGGCGCTCTTAACCGCTAGGCCATCTCTCCAGCCCCGAACTTCTTCCTTCTAAGTAGAATTTTGACCAGCATCTCCCCAGTCTTACCAAAGTTGATTTTTATATAACTTCTAAATTATTGTGACTGATATTATTTTTGGCTGAGTCAGTTTATTAGTGATCAAAAAATTTACGTCAAAAAATTTTATTTTTTAATGTGTGTGAATGTATTGCCTACATATAAGTGCACCCATGCCATGCAATGGCCACAGAGGTCAGAAGAGGGTATCCGATACCCAGGAACTGGAGTTACAGACAGTTGGTAGCCACCATGTGGGTGCTGGGATTCAAACCTGGGTTCCCTGCAAGAGCAGCAGGTGCTCTTAACCACTTAAAAAAATTATTGGGGCTGGAGAGATGGCCTAGCGGTTTAAGAGTGCCGACTGCTCTTGCAGAGGACCCGGGTTCGATCCCCAGCACCCACATGGTGGCTGAGAACCGTCTGAAACTCCAATTCCAGGAGAACTCCAGTTCCAGGGGAATCTGACACCCTCTTCTGACGTCTGTGGCATTGCACTACACGGGTGCACAAACCTACATGCAGACAGTACATTCATACACATAAAAAATAAATAAATAAAATTTTAAAAATTATTATTATTATTATTGTGTGTATGTCTGTATGTTTGAATACACTTGTGCCACAGTGTGTAAGTGGAGGTCAGAGGACCACTCGTGGGAGTTGGTGCTCCCTTTCTACCATGCGGGTTCCAGGGATCAAACTCTGGTCACCAGGCTTGGTAGCAAGGGCCTTTACCCCCTGAGCTATCTCAGGAGCTCTTCTCAACATGTCTTAAAATACTTAAGAGCTGGAAAGATGGCTCAGCTGTTTAGAGCACTGGCTCCTCTTGTAGAGGACTCAGGTTTGACCTAGCACAGCAGCTAACAACTATCTGTCACTCCAGTTCCAGGGGAATCTGATACTCCCCTCTGACTGTGAGTGCTGCACAACATGGATGCACTTACATGCAGGCAAAGACTTGTACACACAAAATAAAAAAGTAAAAAAATGTTTTGGCTGGAGCCTCATTTCTTTACTTTGCAAACATCTTTGACTCTCCGCAAGTGAACTTGGTGTTGCAGGAATGTCCTCTGACCTGCTGCAAACTTCTCACTCTACCACTTGGTCACCTGCAACTCCACTTCCCTTTAGCTATTTACTGCAAAGAGCTGTTACTGTTTTCCCTTGGAATGCGAAGCCTGAGCTTCCCTACTCTGCTGGTATTGATCCGCCAGTCTCCCCGCGACTCTACTTCATCCTCAGGACCTCCCTCAAGCCTTGATCCCCAAGTTGGCCGTCCCTTTTGGATTTCCTGGCCTCCACACCTGGATGTGTCCCACCATGCATTTTTTTTTTCTATGCTCACTTCCTAGTCCTTGTTTCCTCATCTTCTGTTCCTAAACAAAGAGAGTGACTTTGTACATCACCTAGCTCACTGTTCTTTTTCCCAGAAGACAAATAAATGTTAACTGGTCTATTCATAGGTTCACTTTCAATAACTTTTGTTAAAAATTAAACTCACCATCAAGGACAAATACTACAACACTGAGAACCTAAGAAATGGAATTTCAAAGTATAAAGTTATAAATCAGAGCTATAAACTTCAGAGTATATGCACAGCAATATAAAAGAATAAAACTAGCCAAGCATTGCACAAGAAGTGATGAGGACTGTGAGGCGGCAGAGGCCTCTGCACTGCACAGCTGCATGTAGTGCATTGTTCAAGGCAGGCTGAAAGCCAGTGCTGCATGATGTTAGGTTATAAAAAAGCATGAACCCCAGTAAAAGGCACATGAGGCTTAGGTTACTCCAGGAACATGCTTTATTTCCATGTGGTACTGCCAGCGTGAGCCGCCTCCAGACACGTGGTGGAACTGGACAGCATGGCAGGGGGCAGGGGGCAGGGGCAGGCCCCTCGGCCTCCGCACCCAGACTGACAAGGATGCAGGGACCTGAGGTGGCAGCAAGCGGTCTATGTGCAGGGCAGAAAGGGGAAAAGCTTGGGGGTGGGGGCACAGCAAGGCAGAAGAACAAGGAGGACATTGCCCAGGCCCCACCCAGACAGGACTCGAGCCTCCAGCTGCCTACCCCACCTGCCCTTCACCCTGATCTGCCGCTGACCTTCAAGTCAGGCTGGTCCTGAGCAGGGTCCATCTGACCAGGTTTCCTTTTTCCTACTTGGAGAAAGGGTCTCACCACGCCTAGCTGGTGCAGTTCCCAGGGTGTAACTCAGGACTGTGTGTGTGCTACCAACCTAGCTACATGCCCAGCCCGCAGCCTGGTTCAGCAGGGTTCTGATACAGCAGATCCTGCCTTGGGTGAAGTGGTTGCCATTCGAACATAAGGACCTGGGTTCACACCCCTGACCTGCATAAAAACCCAGGCATGTGGCTGGGCATGGTGGCGCACATCTTTAATCCCAGCACTCAGAAGGCAGATCTTTGTGAGTTCAAGGCTAGCCTGGTCTACATAGTGAGTTCCAGGATAGCTGGAGCTCCAGGGAGACCCTGTCTCAAAAAGAAAAAAACAACAACCCACAAACAAACAAACAAACAAACCCAGGCATGTGTTGTGCGCCAGGGATCCCAGCACTAAGGAGGCTGTGACAGGAAGGTGGGGTGCAGGCCAGCCGTGAGCTGCAGGCTCAGTGAGACTCTGGCTCAGAAGAGAGAATGACAGGTGACAGGCACCTCTGGCTCTACCTGCACACACACAGGCTCACACACACACACACACACACACAGCCCTGCATGTACTATCTTTTATTTTTCTTTTGGATTATGCCAGCCTGATGGCCTTTTTATTTTTTTCAGTGGTGGAAACCAGGGCCCTGTTATCATTTGTTGGCCTTGAGGATTAGCCGTGCAGCACTATCATTATAACTGATTCTTTTTTCATTCTATTTTTAGGTTGCATTTATTATTTGTGGAGGAGGGGGATCGCATGTGCCATAGCAGCACACGTGTGAGGTCACAAGGACAACTGGTGCGATGTTAGTTTTCCCCTTTCACTGTGTGGGTTCCAGGCAGCCACAACTCACCCAATGACCCATTCCCTGTGGCCCATTCTTAAGATATTCAAGCTTTTCAAACCATCCTCAGTCTATTATTCAGGCTTATTCGATGGATAACATTTTTTTACAGAAACTTAATCTCTTCTTTGACTTCACTATCTACCATTGTTAAGTAGCTAATGAATAAATTATATCCTATTACATGAGCCATAATTATAACTACATAGAGCACTCTTTCTGAAATTCTTCAAGAATGATACCTCCAGATAGTCTTGCCCCCATCAATGACATGCTCAGTGAGTCACTCAAGATAAGAGGACCCAGTCTGCTTCCTTTCTCATAGTAGGCCAAGAATCTACTTCACATAATGATCTACATAAAATCATCTAATATTAAGATTCACAAGGCATTTTTAGAGAAGGACACATCTGGGCAGCAGACTCACGTTAGGTCCAGGCTTCCCAGAATCCTAGGGGACACACAGGATGTCCAGTTCCTCCAGATCTGTCAATCTTCTGACCCCTTGCCCCTGTACCTGAGGCCCTCTCACCTCATGGATAATATGGGTGAAACCCAGTGCCATAGTGTCTGTCTCGTCCTCTCTTGTTGCCTCTCTCTGTCTCTCTGCCCCCCCCTGTCCTGCCCCTGCCCCTGCCCCCGCCATTGCTGTGCCAGTTCCCCACGTGTCTGGAGGCGGCTCACGCTGGCAGTCCCACACTGAAATAAGCATGTGGCCTGGAGTACCTAAGCCTCATGCTGCCGTTTTACTGGTGGTTCCTGCTTTTTTATAACCTAACATCATGCAGCACTGGCTTTCAGCCTGCCTTGAACAATGCACTACATGCAGCTGTGCAGTGCAGAGGCCTCTGCCGCCTCACAGTCCTCATCACTTCTTGTGCAATGCTTGCTAGTTTTATTCTTTTTATTGCTGTGCATTACTCTGTGAAGTTATTATAGCTCTGATTTATAACTTTATACTTTGAAATTCCCATTTCTTCGGTTCTCAGTGTTGTAGTATTTGTCCTTGGATGTGAGTTTAATGTTCAACAAAAGTTATTGAAAGTGAACCTATGAATAGACCAGTTAACATTTATTTGTCTTCTGGGAAAAAGAACAGTGAGCTAGGTGATGTACAAAGTCACTCTCTTTGTTTAGGAACAGAAGATGAGGAAACAAGGACTAGGAAGTGAGCATAGAAAAAAAAAATGCATGGTGGGACACATCCAGGTGTGGAGGCCAGGAAATCCAAAAGGGACGGCCAACTTGGGGATCAAGGCTTGAGGGAGGTCCTGAGGATGAAGTAGAGTCGCGGGGAGACTGGCGGATCAATACCAGCAGAGTAGGGAAGCTCAGGCTTCGCATTCCAAGGGAAAACAGTAACAGCTCTTTGCAGTAAATAGCTAAAGGGAAGTGGAGTTGCAGGTGACCAAGTGGTAGAGTGAGAAGTTTGCAGCAGGTCAGAGGACTTCTGCAATAAGTTTCACTTCTGCGGAGAGTCAAAGAGTGTTTGCAAGTAAACAATGAGGCTCCTAGCCAAACTTTTTTTACTTTTTTATTCGTTCAGAACAACGGTCTTTTGCCTGCATGAGCATCCTTGTGCCATGGCGAGACTCGCAGTCAAGGGGGGTATTCAGATTCCCCTGGAACTTTGGCAGTGACAGATAGTTTGTTAGCTGCGCTGCCTAGGTCAACCTCGAGGTCCTCTCAAGGGAGCCAGTGCGTCTAACAGCTGAGCCTCTTCAGCTCTTAGTGATTTTTTAAGACATGATTTTGAGACAGAGCTCCTGAGATAGCTAGGGGTAAGAGGCCCTGCTTACCAAGGCCTGGTGACCAAGTTTGTCCCTGGAACCCGCATGTAGAAAAAAGGGAGCACCACTTCCACGATTGTTCTCTGACCTCCATTACACACTGTGGCCACAAGTGTATTCAACGCAGACATACACCACAATAATTAGAATAATTTAAAATTCTTTATTTATTTTTTATGTGTTATGAATGTGGTCTGCATGGTAGGTTTGTGCACCCATGAAGTGCAATTGGCTCACAGACGTCAGAAAGAGGGTGTCAGATTCCCCTTGGAACTGGATCTCCTGGAATTGGACGTTTTCAGGACGGTTCTCAAGCCCCATGTGGCGTTGCTCGGGGATCGAAACTCCGGGTCCTTGCAAGACAGTCGCACTTTCTTAAACCGCTAGGCATCTTCTCTCACCCAATAATTTTTTTAATGTGGTTAAGGCGAGCCTGGCTGCTTTTGCATGGAACCCAGGTTTGATTCCCTAGCACCCACTATGGTGGCTACCACTGTCTTCTAACTCCAGTTCCTGGCGGATCTAATGCCCTCTTGTGACCTCCTCGTCGCTCTCGCGCATGGGTCGCCATTTATATGTAAGTGCAATTTGACATTTCAACACATTTAAAAATAAAAATTTTTGACGTAAATTTTTTGATCACTAATAAACTGACTCAGCCAAAAATAATATCAGTCACAATAATTTAGAAGTTATATAAAAATCAACTTTGGTAAGAACGACTGGGGAATGATCCGCTGCGGTCAAGCCATTCATTAAAAATATGAAGGAAGGAGATATCGTATCGGGGGCTGGAGAGGATGGCCTACTGGTTAAGAGTCTGCGACCCTCTGTACAGAAGGACCGTGGTTTTGGGAGGGCTCATACTGCACTTCTATATCCACGTGGCAGCACCATCCTATAGCTGCGCGGCCCACCTGAAGACAGCCGTACGAGGGTGATAAATTACTCACAATTCCAGGAAGCAACACTGACCAGTTCGCTAATAAATCCGAAGACCTCTCACCTCGTCTGGACGCGAACCCCAATATAATCACCCATGTCGCGCATGTTGCCCCGATAACGGCTGCAACAAACTTGCATGCAGGCGACTGTACATTCATACACAATCAGACTATAAATTAAAAAAAAAAAAAAAAACAAGTTGAAGAAGTTGTCAAGCATCTATTTACCTTGGTCTGGTTGTCATGGTGACTAGCAGTGCCCTAAGAATTTTTTAATTATTCTCATCAAATATTAAATTTAAGTATCACAGTAATAAATGCTTACTAGTCAGACTTATTCTCCAGTAATGAACATATTTCGCTAAAACATCAAGTTGTTCATGCCATATGTTCATACGGTAGCCAATTAAAAAATTAATAACAAATAGGACAAAAAAGTTTTTACATTTAAAAATTTTTGAAAGATAATTAACTTTTTATGTCGTACTGTTCTACTGATTGGAATTATTTGGTATAAAAGGAAAGTCATTTTACATCCTACGGAGCACAAGCTCTATCAACTTGATTACAGACAGTTGGAATTCCCATATACCAGAATATAGGAAGGCATTGTGCTGAATGCAGCATGTGGGACAAGAAAGCTATGATTACGCTCAGACGGAGCTTGCAGGCAGAAGGAGAAAATAGGGATTGTGTTTGAACAATCCTGTCCTTCTGCCTCTCGAGCTCTTTGCTCAGAGGTAGTCAAGGTGCACATCCTTTGAGTTTGGTTTTTCAGCTGTCTGAATGGATGACTTCATGGAAGATTTACTCTTCTCTGGCTGACCTACTTGGATAAAGGTGCGTAATGTTAATTTCTCTCTATATGGTTGAATTTTCAAAGGATTTTCCCTTACTATTGCTATATACTACGTGTTGCTGTTGGGTTAACATTTGTTATGTTTAGGGTTTGTGTTAAAACAATAACGGTTGTTGGTGGGGGAACCCATATAATAAGGAACGACTTTCAGATACCACCCCAGGCACTACTTAAACATTCTTCACACTTTCACCTACACAGCAAGTATAGATTTCTCCCCTGTACAATGATCAGGTCTACAGGAAGCTATAAACAAATAAAAGCAAACTTCTAAAGCATTATTGATTAGTAACCAAAAGCACTAGTTACATTTCTAAGAATACTCAAAGAAGGTACCTAAGCCTAGATTAAATGCAACTTAAATTCCCTCACCATTTCCTCAGCTAGACCCAACAAGACCTAAAAGAAACTCTTCAAGTAGAACTTAATGTTATTTACTTTATATGACAAATATGTAGGCCTTCATGATGACAAAGAAACTGGAGGGAGATAAACATAAATAAAGAAACTGATATTCTGAGTCATCAATGACACTTTAGGAGAGTTGAGGCAGAAAACACCCACAGCATGTGAGTGTACTTTTAAGCACTTTGTATGATTCAAAACCAAACACGGGGATAAACTGTCAATATGTACAAAACAGATGAATTACAAAATTCTCTTTGGTGTGTGTTCTATTTCCAATCGCAGATTGCATGCGATTTTGAGGGGTTGCGTTATGGTCCGGCCCCCCTCACCCACCCTATAGACTTAGAGAAGGAGTTCACACACTCACACGGGCGTGATGGAGGTGATCTCAGATGTAAATTGCTTTCGTTTGCTCTCAAATAAACAGTCGTGGTGCTCTTTGGGTCTCATGTCTTTCCCCAGCACTCACATTAAACAAAGCCTTAAATGTAGTGTTATCTGGGGGTAGGTCTGGAGATTCTGGGATGTGGCTTAGGGGGCTTTCACAGTTTCAGACTTAGATCGTAGGCCAATCTTCATCTAGGTGTTGAGACTCTCCACGCATGATTTCAGTGGTACCGAGATCCTCTGACTCAAAATGAACTACACAAGTGGGGAACAGAGGGGATGTAAAAACATCAGCCAACATCATCTTCTTAGCTCTACAACTCACCTATAACAAACTTCCCTGAAGTAGTGATGACTCATTGCCCAATTGTACACACGCAATTCTGCACATGGACATTATCCACACAAAAACATGCCAAGTGCACACCACTGCACGTGATGAACATGTACCACACAAACACATGCCAATGTACACACACATCTGCACATGAACATGTACTACACAAACACATGCCAATGTACACACACACACACATGCACTTACATACGGAACAGCCGTATCCCAAAACTACCATGCCATATGTACACGCACCATCTGCACCATAGATTTGCTACATCTTGGCACCCACACAACAAAAACATGCAATGTACAACACACATCTGGCCACACTAATATTTTGCATGCTAAAGCCCACATCAGAGTCACTTGCTCCTCTGCTATGTACCCATTTTACAGTTCTGCACTTACGAGCCACATAGTACCACACAAACACAGCCACTGTACACGCACAATCTTGTCATAGCAGACACATGTACCCCATACATGACACACATGCCAATGAGTGATAAGCACATCTGTTACATAACACTTATTGCCATACAATCCTCATACGCCCTATGCACAATGTACACCACCATCCTTCACCATGAACATGTATCCACCAGAACACAATGCCATATGTACACGCGCATCTGCGGCCATGACACTAGACCACACGGAAATACATAGACTATGACCTCAGCTGATCCCACGCACAATCTGCACATGAAATGATGGCACCATTTACCTACATCTCAACACTACTGCCCCCAAATCTCCTACGACCACAATCATCTCACACACCAACATGTAACACACAAGAATATGCACACTGTTTCCAATTTCCATTAATTTAACAACTCAACGCATATACACATGTATTTTTCCAGTTCTTAGCTGTACGAAAATTACTCGCTCTACAAAGTTGAGAGGTGATAAGTACAAATGGCATATCTATTTTTATTTTTCCTTGTTTATTCCTGGTCCTATCGTCCCTCTGAAGGATACTTCATCGAAGGATGCGAGACAATTGTCACCCAGCTTACATCCAGTGCAGTGTCTAGCCACATACGTAGCCGGTTGTGATACCTCTTGTCACTGGTGTGACCAGCTCATCTACTGGTTCCTCTCTTATCATTTCCAGCCAAGCTTACGTTTTTGTTTGTTCTGTTATGCCAGTCGTAACAGCCAAATTCTCAATATAAAACGAAATCTAACTTCCCATGAATCCGGAAATTAAAGTGATGTAAGAGAATTCATCCCACTTTATAGACTCACCATAAATTCAGTCGGGTGCCTTCTGGTGAGAAAATTACAATTGAATAGCTTGATACAAAGTCCGGTCGATCCTCGAGGTCAAGGAACTCTTTTACAAGTTCTGGAGATACTATCAATGTATCTTTAGGATGAGCGCGTGTGTATGTGGTAGATCAGCACCCTTAATTGGTACGAGAGGCTTAAATTTATGGAGCAAGTAGGTCCTATGTATCCGTGAATTCTCGCTGTGCTAAACAAGGAGTCCCACTCGGTAGAATTAACGTACAAAGACTATAGAAGGTGTAGTGTCGATTGAGACATATAAGCTGCTCCGCATTTCTGATTGCTTAAATAACGCATAGCTCCAATATAGAGGTCTTCTACGCCTCACATCAAGAACTGGAATACCAACCTAGGTGTGCCAGTGAAATATGTGTCGCACTAACCACCGCTCCGCCACCCACTAGCCTACCGAACCCGGATTACTTTACAGAGTTTGGGCTCAGTCAACTATGATCACTGGTGTTTATTGAAGCTCAAACCACCAGTTTTGCTATCTAAGTCTTCATTTTACTTAGATATGAGTGCAGACGGAGCCTTCACGTTGGTTAATTAAGCTATGTCCCATGACCTATGCCCAAGGAGGATGAAGTCGGTGAGTGAGGAAGGACTACGCATGGATTTGAATAATGCCTCCCCGCCATTCTGGTTAAGCCCAGGCTCTTAAACACTTAACCTATTACCCGCACCATTGTCTCGGTAAGTCGAGATGAATGCCTCCGTATCATTTCTCAACCTTAAAATGACAGATGATACTTCAGTAAATAAATATTTGCACACTAATTTAAATCACTCTAAACCAAAATCTGTGTAAATGTATACTCAATCTTTCTAATACGTTTGCACTTTCTGGTCATTCGCCAACAGGTGATTCCTCTTTAACAGTAACAGAAAGTCTACAGGAACGTACATGTATTCTTTTGCTTTGGGATTGTCCTGGTAAAGTCAACTGGAGCAGGTTCATTCAGGATCTTGGCCGCGCAAATTGCATTACCGCCGTTACGCTCAGGACCTGTGCAATCTCTCAGGCGGCGTGTATCCTGGGGTGCGCTGCTTGCAAAAACACTCTTTTCGAGATGACGCTATCTCAGATAGTCTGCTTCCGTGACCCTTTGTTCTTTTCAATTGTCTGTTCGGTCTTATTCATGTGCTGCTGTCGGTCGAAATTGGATGCATCGTGGGCTTATCATTTGTTTTCTCTCTTCGGTGTGAGCAAGGGAGCCACTTTGTTGGTAAAAAAGATGCATGTGTAGTCAAGGAAGCACTAACATTTGTTTACTGGAGATGTATTAGTTTACACTTATGTCAATTTTCAGTACGGATGATTGTGGTGAGGAAGAGCACGAGCAAATCAGAAGAATAAGTGCCATAGAAACTATACTGAACACTCGATTTATATGTTGTTGCAAGAAGTGCTTACGCAGTCAATACTACCCCTTAGGTACCGAAGACTGAAGCTTAACAGTTGCACTCAAGTGTACTTCGCATCTAGTGATCTTACTAACGGAATTCAATCACTATGTTCAACACAGGTACTCCAGTAAACATGTAAAATTTTGGGAGCAAAACCACGAAAGACCTTTAAGACAATTATGTACCAAGAAATAACATTTAAAATAAAGGGGCTTCGCTTGCGCCCAGTGAAAGCATTCTTGTATGGCCACGTGGAGGATCTAAAAAGTACCACAGAGTGGTATTTCTTTTGATGCACTATACATTCTGTGGTAAGAATTCAAGTAACTTGCTAACTCTTCTTGGCCCTGGCTGGCTGCAATAGACTAGTATGCGTGCTCTCAAGGCATCAAGCTCGAGGCTTCTTAGCTACCTGAAGGTTTAGCACTATCCGGGTAACACCAACTCATGTTACCATTCAGCTAATACCTAAAAGGTTGTCAAGCTATGTGCGGCCTAATCTCTTACTTGTTATAACAATATTGCGTGTCCAGTATCACAACATGTACGGAGATGACTAAATGTACTAAGTTGACCTTAGGTGACACAGACGTGACCTTGCAAGAGCCGGGTAGAATAAAGAGAAGTGCTCTGTTCTGCAAACAGGGTTATATATTACTCGAGAAGAGCTGAGCACATTTCAATAAGTCGAAAAATTAAAGGAAATGGTCAAATGATTGGTAGGAGTCGCTAATTGCTTATAATTCAAAGGCCCTGGAATTTTGATATAGATGTAGAGGCAAAGTTAAAGTATGATAGCTATAAGACTGTTCCTTAAACACGCAAATGAGGGATCGAACTCAGTTTACCCAAGAACAAAGGGCAAAGTAGTGGTATTCAAAAGGTGTTAAATTACCACGGTCCCCGACTTAGGAATCAAAGTCATAAGACCCAGAAGAATCGAGTGTAGGCCAGTAGCTCTGCTAGACAGATGTGCGTGTATTTGTCGCCACAAGCAGGGCAAAAACAGAGCTAAAAGTCAAAGGGTAGTTACAGGGTCAATCATAAGTTATGCCTCTTTAGAAATGGAGGATGGGACTCGAGAGGAGGTCCATAATGTGGTAATTTAGCGGCCATAAACTATCTCCAGGAAACAAGTATTTCGGTAATTCACTTGTGAGCGCCCAAGGTTATCAAGGAGTAGGGTTCAGGGTGGTCACAGAGGGAATAAGAACTTGGGACTAAGGAAATCCACAAGGGAAGATTACTCTCTCGCTTGGGCTGGAAGCATTACTGGCCAGATGTTTCGGTTAGCTCTCTGACCCTCGTCTTATGAATATGTGTTCAGATAGGTTGGATAAGTGCTGGAGGATAATGACTCGATAAAGAAGCAGTGGACAGTTGATATGTTGGTACGCTGTACGTTTAATGGCCTTATACACTGAGTAAAGCCAAACTGGTGATGGGTCAGCTACAAAGATCATTTGCGTGCTCTCAAAAAGTTTGCAAACCAAGAGGTGCTGAGGATATGACCTGCTTGATTAGTTTTCTTTATCCTGGTTGCTCGTGGACAAAGCCAACATAGGAAGGTGTTATCGCTCACGATGTCAGGCTTGGGCTCAGTTATTACGCCAGCACGGAAAGGCCACAGTCAGCAGATTGTTCTTGTATTAGCGGCCATGTCAGAAATCATCATTCTAGTCACGAAAAAACGATATATTTGCATTGCGTGACTTTATCTCAGTTCCACTTCCATTCTTGTGCTCAGTCCAGGGGTATCCCCTACTAGGATGTGCGCATCCCAACCAGTGTCCGGTGGGTTGGACATTGTCTCCCAGAGAGATTCATAACTTCTGACATCTTCCAAGGTAGCATTCCACCAGAACACTATTCCACGTGCTGCTCATCATTACACGTCACCTGGACGCTTTCCTGGCCCTTCAAGAGCCCAGGAAATGATTCGCATTAAAAAACTTTCAATAAAAGATTTAATCTACTATTTTTCACGTATTTACCGGAATATAGTTGAAAATAACAAATTGATTAATGACAATTATCGTAAGTCTTCCCAGGTGTTCTAGACACTCTGATCTCTCTATATTTTTAACTGTATTATCTCATTTGAAAAAAAAATTTTGTTTTAGATTTATATTTACCTTATATTTCAGTTTATTTTATCTCATTTAAATATTATCTCTATTTGATAGTGTATTGTCGTGCGATCTGCAGTCTGGGTGCGACCCGTGTTGGAAGCCGCGGTAGAGAGGGTGTCGGATTTCCCCTGGAACTGGAGTTCTCCTGGAGAATTGGAGTTACAGATGGGTTTTTAGCCGCCATGTGGGTTCTGACGGGATGGATCCGGGGTTCTCTGCAAGAGCAATTCGGTTGCTCTTAAGCTAGGGCCATCTCCTTCACAGCGCCTGTTATTATCTCATTTAATCCTCTCAAAAACAGTTGGCTAATGACTCCGTGGTCCTGTATTAGGCCCTACTTTTCAGGAACAGCCACAGCATGTTCATATTGAAAATTAAGTGGCAAAATTTTTTACAGGAATAAGCCCCATCACTGGCAGTTCTTTGATACTTGTTCAATATTTTAAAGGTCTAGAGGTTTCAGTTGTATGATATCGATTTATGAAAAAGGAAATTATACATTGTTGGGACTGAGAATTAGAAAGAAGAAATTAAGCCTGAAAATGTAGTTGGAACTGCCCAGGTAGACAAAAACATTTATTGATCTTAACAGGGAAATGGACTAGAAGGAGATGATAGGACTAGGTTTACTTTGAAGTGATAAAGCAGTCAGAAGGAAATGGGGACGGTGTCGTGATTGAGCTCAGATCGAAAAGTAAAAAGCAAGCTTGGCGAAGAGGCGCAGCACCAGAGTTCAGTGCATTGGAAGGGTTTGTGTGTGTGCGTTCCTCAGTCGTCCTTAGTCCCTTCTGCTCTCTGAGACTGCCGAGCAGGGCCTGGGCACAGCGTGTCTGCACGGGGAGAACTTAAACATACCAAATTTACTAGAAAATACTAGAAATGCAATTCTGAATTACAATGATCCGAAATCACGCAGAAACTATTGCAGAAAAATCAAGACCATTTGTAAACAGATATTGAAGATAAGATTTTTTTTTCTTTAAAAAAAAAAAAAAAAAAAATTTATTTTAAATATTTTTCAAAAAATTCAACCTCATTGTAAAGATTTAAAAATAAAAATATTAAAATATTTTAATTAAAAAATTAGATTAAAATTATTAACTCCCTAAAACGCCACAAAAAATGCAATCTAAAATGCTCTAATATTATCTGCAACGAGTGTATAATCTATGGAGCTTAGGTGTCTCTTGAGCTAAATAAGTGGATAAATTTACACACGTCCCCCCACCCCCACCCCGGTGCTTTTTTGAACTGGGTCTCCTGTTAGCTCCCAGCTAGCCTGGAACTTCAGATCTTCCCCTGTTTCTTGCCTCCAAGTGCTTGGGAATAGAAGGTGCTGTGCCCCCACAATCCAAGCTACCAGTTTAACCATTTTTTTGTTTTTTTTTTTTTGGTCTTTTTGAGAAGGTTTCCCTGGTCAGTCCCAGCTGAGAGGTGAGTCTGGAACTTACTATGGTAGACCAGACTGGCCTTGAACTCACAGAAATCCTCCTGCCTCTGCCCTCCCAAGGCTGGGATTAAAGGGCATGCTTTACCACGCCTGTCCCATTTAACCAGTTTTTGTCAAGCAATAAATACTGTCTGTCATATTGCTACACCAGGCATAGCAAAGCTTTTACTTTTTATTGTTCTGATTCAATGTCAATTTCAAGACTCCACTTCCTAATTTATATACACAATTTCCCTTGACATAAAAATTAATAGATCCTATAATTATGACCAGTTGACATTTTGATGTTTTGGTTTATAAATATATACAATGGTGGATCCATTTGGATAGATTTGACTTAGCTGTTGCTTTTCAATAGTTCTTAAACATCTTTTCATTGATGCTTGGTAGAGGTTAATTGTTCTCTTAGGGGCGAAATATGTTATCCTTTTTATTAACCCCAAGGGTGAATAGATGAAGAATGGTGCCTCTCTATTTCTGGCTAGAGTTCTTGAATCTTTTCTTCAATTGCTTTGAGGAGGACTAAGAAAAAAAAATCTTTTTTTTTTTTTTTGATTTTTTGATTTTTTTTTTTTTTTTTTTTTTTGGCCTGGAGCTCGCTATGTATAGACCAGGGCTGGCCTTGAACTCACAGATCTGCCTGCCTGCGTGCTCACCGTGTGCTGAGGATTTAAGGCGTTGCACCACTGTGAAAATCCCACTGTTTTTTCTTTTTTTTTTTTTAGTTTCTTTCTTTTATATGTTATTATTTCTGTCATTGTTTTATAATGTACTATGTCTCGAGCAAGTCTGACGCACGCCGTTGGGTCAGTGCATGTCGGCTGGACAAGGGTCAGAAGCCGGTCTCGGATTCCCCTGAACGAGCTCTCCTGAAGAAATTGGAGTTCTCAGACGCGGTTTCCTGTCGCGTCCCCCATTTGTGGCAGGTGCTGGAGAATACTGTTGACCTGTTGTCCTCTCGGATGAGGCGGTCGGTGCTCCTTAAACCGCAGTGCGCATCTTCCTCAGCTCCGATCAATCGATGTTTTCCTTTCTACTAATCTTAACTTGTGGTTTGCTAATATAGCTATTCACATCAGGATCTCTAAGTGTTCCAAGGTTATCAAGAAATTGCTGTACATGGCTTTATGTGTGTTGCCCTGTGCGAATGCTTCAGAAATCCGTCTTAAAGGAGAACAAGGATATGCTAAGAGGGCATTTCCAGAAAGCGTGAATTAGGGAGGAAAAGCCACCCTGAGTGTGGCCAGTCCTATCTCACAGGCTGGGATGAAAGGGCAAAAGGGAGCCAACTAACATGGGCATTAACCTCGGTCCTCCCCCCTGCCTCTTTTCTTCTCTTTTCTTCCTTATCTCCCCAGTCCCTTTATTCCTTCATGCCTCCCTTCCTCCCAGTCACAATGATGGGAGCTGTTTTGTTCCACCAGGCCTTCCCTGCTGTGATGTCTGATCCTCCTCTGAATGACCACTCGCACCGGCAAAATACAAGCCTGTTTCGCTCTACTATTCATGCCGTACTTATTTTCCCAAGTTTAACTCAGCCCTAGGACGAGATTCTCCGCAGATTGGCAATGAACAGCTACACAAACGCTTTCAGGCTGCTGTCTGCCCCAGCCAAGTGAAACAAAGAGCCATGTGCAGACATGCCTGGTTCAACCATCATCGAAGCTACTGCCAGCAGAAAATTAAGCTGCTATTTAATCCTTTTTTAACATTCACGTTTCGAAGCTGCTTAAGTCTTGGTTGTATGACAGTGACCCTGTTTTGAACTCAGGAAATGTTTACCAAGATGGACACCATGATCATCAGTGGGTCTTTGCATCTTTGCTACTCAAACCTCTAACCTGCCCAAGCCAAGTTCTAGGGTTACCCCAAGTCAAAGCAAAATTGCAATATTAACATTAGATGGTTCCTTCTCTTCTCTTATAAAATCATAAGAATTCTATTATTATTTTCCTGTGCTTGAAAATCCTGTTATTTTGAACAAGCGACGATACAATAAAGGTGCAGTGATGCCACTTCTAATGTGACGACTCCAAAAAAAGTAAACAGAAGCCGAACTTAAACACGTGAAAGCACTTGGATTGGTATAACTAAGTCTGTCGCACAGGAAAAAGCAGTTTGAGGTCAAACCCGTAAATTAGTCCCACCCTATCTCAGAGCACATGGTTTACAGAATGAAAAGTACATGTTGTGCTGATGAGCTGTACCAACAACAGTTTTACATGACTGGCTCAATCACCCAGACTCCTGAACAGTAATTAGAGTCTTGTCACACCATATACTAGTTAAATTGTATTATCTATTTATTAAATAAAAGTGACTATTTTGCCTATACTCTCTATCTCATATTTCTAAAAAACATTAGTCGGACCTGTTTCTACCACATAAGAAAAGTAGAACTTGCAACCCTGATACTAGTTAACCAATGTAACACAAGATGATGCTCTTATATTAAGCACAAACGTGATAGTTGATGCCTTGCAGCCATAGAGACCCTAAAATTCACTCTCAAACTGCGCAATATGGAGTTTGAAGAGGCACACAGCTTACACACTTGATAAAATGTTTATTATTACGATTTGGAGTAATACAGATGCCCCACAGCTTGTCTGCTCATGTAAACATCAATTTTTTATGTTTAAATTTTTTCTATAATAAAACCATCTAGAGGAAAACATGAAATATAAGAAAAATTGGATGTATGTTCAGAAATAAAAGCAATACATTGATACCAAGAATATACCCAGATCATATTATATGTTTTATAACTTGTTTTCACCATTTNGGACATCTTATAGTATCATACTTTAACTTTGTTCTACATATATAAATCATTGCTTTGAATTAAAGAATTAGCAGTCTAAAATCATGAATCCTTTTATTTGACATTGATGTCCATCATCCAGAACTATAAACCGAATAGCATCTATCACCCAGCTCTTGCAAGGCAGTTCTGTTACTAGGAGCTTATAATTTAATCACTCCAAGGTGAACTGCTATAAAACAGATAGAGAAAATTGGCCGCATTTGAACAAATATATGAATTAAATGATGGGCATGTGTAACCAGTATGTCTGAAGCTCGCTTGAGCCTTATGGGAACAGCTACCAGTAAGGTTTACCGCAGGGCCAAGAAGAGTTAGCAAGTTACTTGAATTCTTACCACAGAATGTATAGTGCATCAAAAGAAATACCACTCTGTGGTACTTTTTAGATCCTCCACGTGGCCATAGAAATGCTTCATTTGCAAGCAGAAGCCCCTTTATTTTTCTATTTATTCTTTAAAATATATTGAAAGTCCTTTCGTGATTTTGTCAAAATTACATGTTTACTGTATGTGAACATTATTTTCATTTGTCATAGATGGAATATTATTGCCACTGTTATTTCAGTTTCTTATTAAGGTATTATTGATCTTGGTAAATTGAACAATAAACATTTCAGTTAGTTAATGTTTATTCTCTAGCCGTGCTCTACATATCATGATGAAATTAGACTAGTTAATATATCTCAGTAAAAATGTTATGTCCTGCCCTACTGATTTTACACAAAGTTGGGCTCTTGCTACAGAAGAAAAAATGGATAGCTAACCATACTCCAATTTTGGAAATCACAATGAAATAGAGAACAGACAATTGAAAAAAACAGAGGGGAGGAAGAGCTACTGATGAGTAGCTCAGAAAGTTTCAGAAAGCCCCCCCAGGAACAAGCCAGCGAGATGGACCATTGGGTAAAGGCAGTTTATGCCAAGAAGCCTGATGACATGAGTTGTGATTTCCAGGACCCAACAAAACGATCTGTATTTCTTTAAGAGGAAATCACTCTGTGTGGCAATACAGAAGTCAAACTAATAGAATTATTTTTAAGTTACAGATTTTTAAGATAAAATATAGTATTTTAATAGTATCTTCTGGCTCTTTAGTTGAAAATGAAGGCAGTCCACTTCCTAGGATGCTGTATAGGTTAGTGTTTTAAGAGCCTGGGCCTAACCAGATGGCGGAGAT
Organism: Rhizomys pruinosus; assembly: GCA_009823505.1. Classification (NCBI taxonomy): domain Eukaryota; kingdom Metazoa; phylum Chordata; class Mammalia; order Rodentia; family Spalacidae; genus Rhizomys; species Rhizomys pruinosus. The sequence goes on from VZQC01005840.1 coordinate 1,478,533, forward strand.
CAAATCCTGCCAACCGCGTTATTTGGCATATGACAAGTTTTCTTAAACCCAGTTCTGTCCTCTTCTATAAAATGTAAGATAATAAGGGTTGGCTTCAAGAAGGAACATGTGACGACAATTGTGATAATCCACGTAGGTGCATGCACATAGTTCCTGGCACCTAGTCAGCTCTTATGTATGGGACAGCTGTTATTACTGTTATTTCAGCAGCTTATAGTCTGAACACACCCATTGTTTCTACTCTGTGGCTTGTTAGCACACATTTTAGTATGGCTTTCCTTTTTAAGGCTTGTAAATTAGCTATTTACATCATCCTATAGTATGATGTTTCCAAACTTAAAATCCTTGATCTCAATGACGGCTTTTTTATCCTATTATTGTTAATTTTCTCACCAGAAAGGTCCACTGAATTTGTGTTTATAAACCTGGAATTAATATTTTTAATCACTTAATTTTTCTGATTCCTGGAAGTTAAGATTTTCCGTTTTATTGAGATTGGGCTGTTACGACTGCATAACAGAACAACAACACGTAAGCTTGGTGGAAATGTAAAGGAACAGTGACTGAGCTGGTTAACAGTGACAGAGGGTAACAGCACACAGTCTATGGAAATCTGAAGTGGTGTGACCTTCTGGAAGACAGCTTCAGATACTGGCAAGTCAAAATGAAATGCCATTTGACCTATCACCCCCACCTTTAGGAATTTTCGTAAGTAAAATTGGAAAAATACAATGTGTATTATGCGTTGAGTTGTTAAAATTAATGGAAATTGGAAACAGTGTGCATATTCTTGTGTGTACATGTTGGTGTGTAGATTGTGTGTGTACAGGTGGCATGTGTTTGGTGTGGAGTACATGTTTCATGTGCGATGTGCGTGTACATTGGCATGTGTTTGTGTAGTGTAGCATGTGCATTGGCAGATGTGCGTGACGTGGCATGGTTTGTGTGGTACAAGTTCTGTGCAGATGTGCGTGTACATTGGCATGGCGTTTGTATGGAACATTTCGTGTGCAGATGTGCGTATACATGTGGCTGTGCTTTGTATGGGTACATGTTTGTATGAGATGTGCGTGTACATTGGCATGTGTTTGGGTGTGGACATGTCTGTGCAGATGTAATGCGTGTACATTGGCATGTGTTTGTGTGGTTACAAGTTTGTGTGCAGATGGTGTGTGTACATTGGCACTGGGTTTGTGTGGGTGCATGTTCAGTGGCAAGTGTGCGTGTACATGGCATGTGTGTTGGGTACGTGTTCGTGGCAGATGTGTGTCAACAGTTTGGCATGTGTGTTTGTAGTAACATGTTTCATGTGCAGATGTGTGTGTACATTGTCATGTGGTTTGTGGTGGGTACCTGTTCATTGTGCAATGTGTGTGTACATTGGCATGTGGTTGTGTGTGTACAGGTTCATGTGCAGATGTGTGTGTACATTGGCATATGTGCACACTTTTGTATATGTGTGTAGATTAGAGCTTGATGTTGGCTGTGTTTTTCACTCTCTGTCCACTTTGTTTATTTTGAGGCAAGGTCTCTCCAAATGAACCGGAGCGTCACTGATTGGCTACGACTGGTGCTGACCTGTGAACCCCTGAGATCCTCCAGTCTCCAGCTACCCAGCACTCTAGGCTTTTTTATGTGAGTGCTGGGGACCAAGCCCAGGTCCTCCCTGTTGTTTTGCATGCAAGTAGCATTTTACCACTGAAGCTCACGTCCACAGCCCTGTATGTTCTTTTGTAGTTGGGGGTTTGGGGGGGGGCACACCTAGACACTCAATTGCATGCAATATGATTGGATAGAAACAACCAAAGAAAATTTTGTAATTCATGCTGTTTTGTACATATTGACAGTTTATCCCCGTGTTTGGTTTTGAATCATACAAAGTGCTTAAAAGTACACTGCACAGCGGTGGGTGTTTTCAGCTCAACTCTTCCTAAAGTGGTCTATTTGTGACTCAGAATATCAGTTTCCTTTATTTAGTTTATCTCCCTCCAGTTTCTTTGTCATCATGAAGGCCTACATATTTGTCATATAAAGTAAACATTAATTACTACTTAAGATTTCTTTAGGTCTTAGTTGGTAGCTGAGGAAATGGTGAGGGAATTTAAGTTGCATTTAATCTAGGCTTAGGTACCTTCTTTGAGTATTCTTAGAAATGTAACTAGTGCTTTTGGTTACTAATCAATAATGCTTAGAAGTTTGCTTTTATTTGTTTATAGCTTCCTGTAGACCTGATCATTGTACAGGGGAGAAATCTATACTTGCTGTGTAGGTGAAAGTGTGAAGAATGTTTAAGTAGTGCCTGGGGTGGTATCTGAAAGTCTTTTCCTTTATTATGATGGGTCCCCCCCAACCGTTTGTTTTAACAAACCCTAAACATAATCAAATGTTTACCCACAGCCACTAGTAGCAATGAGTAAGGGGGAAAATCCCTTTGAAAAATTCAACATATAGAGAGAAATTACATGTGCACAGCATTTATCCAAGTATGGGTCAGCAGCGTGAAGAGATCTCCATGGAAGTCTTCCCATTCAGACAGCTGAGAAAACAAACTAAAGGCTGTGACCTTGACTCCTCTGAGCAAGAATGCTCAGAGGCAGAGGAGGATTTGTCTACAAACACAAGTCTTCCCTAATTTCTCCTTTGCCTTGCAAAGCCCGTCTGAGCAGTATCTAGCTTTCTTGTCCCCATCTGCTTCAGCAAATGTCTCTCCTATACTGTTATAGGGGAATCCACTTCTGTAATAGGTTGATAGAGTTGTCTCCCTAGAGGAATTGTAAAAATGATCTTTTTTCTTTTAACCAATATTCAATTCAGTAGAAGAGTAGGACCATAAACACAGTTAATCTGTCTTCACTTTTAACCTGTAACACCCTTTTTTGTCTTTTTACTTATATTTTTTAAATACTTGGCCGTATGACCATTGCATACCACTTGAATGGTTTAGGCAATAGTTCATTCTGGAGAACGTAAGCTGACTAGGTAGCATATTTATTACCGTTGTATTATTGTATTTAATGACTGAGAATTAAAAACCTACATCTCTAGGAGCACTGTGGTCACCATGAGGTACAATGATTGCTTGAACTTCTTTCCTTTTGTTTTTTTTTTTTAATTTATGTTCAGTATGTGTAATAATGTACTGTCTGCAATGCAAGTTGTTGCACCCCTGTTCGGCAATGCCGCGGTCAAAGAGCGGGTCTCGGATTTCCCTTGGAACTGGATTCTCCTGGAATTGGAGTTTAAGACGGTTGCCAAGCCGCCATGTGGGTGCTGGGGATCGAACCGGGTCCGCTGTAAGACGGTCGGCGCTCTAACCGCCATAGGCCACGCTCCAGCCCCACGAACTTCTTCCTTCTAAGTAGAATTTTGACCAGCATCTTCCCCAGTCTTACCAAATTGATTTTTATATAACTTCTAAATTATGTGTTGACTGATAAAAAAAAAAAAAAAAATTAGTTTTAAAAAATTTTTGGGGTTTTTTGGGTGGTTTTTGGTAGTGTGGGTTTTGGTTTTGGGTGGTGGTGGTTGGTTTTGTGGTGCTGTGGAGTCAGTTTATTAGTGATCAAAAAATTTACGTCAAAAAAGTTTAATATTGTTTACATTTTTTTTTTTGCTGAATCGTATTTCACATAGTAATTGCTACCCATGATTGCAATGCAGTGGTCAGAAGAGGGTGTCCGAACCCAGGAACTGGAAGTTACAGACAGTGTGGGTAGCCACCATGTGGGTGCTGGGATTCAAACCTGGGTGTCCCTGAGCAAGAGGGCAGCAGGTGCTCTTTAACCACTTAAAAAAATTATTGGGGCTGGGGAAGATGGCCTAGCGGTTTAAGAGTGCCACTGCTCTTGCAGAGACCGCGGGTTTTCGAATCCCCACACCCACATGTGGCTGAGAAACCCGTCTGAAACTCCATTCCGGAGAACCTCCATTTCCAGGGGAATCCTGAACACCCTCTTCGGACGTCTGGGCATTGCATGACACCGGTGCACAAACCTACATGCAGACAGTACGATTCATACACATAAAAATAAATAATATAAATTTAAAAATTAGTATTATTATAATGTGTTATGCGGCTGTATGTTGAATACACTTGTGACCACAGTGGTGTAGTGGAGGTGCAGAGGACAAACTGTGGGTTGGTGCTCCTCTTGTCTACCTACGCATGGGGTGTCCAGGGATCAAACCAAACTCGTGGTCAGCCAGGCTTGGTAGCTAGGGCCTTTACCCCCTGAGCTATCTCAGAGAGCTCTTCTCACATGTCCCCTTAAAGAACTTAAAGTGGAAGAGGCTCAGCAGTTTAGAGCAACTGGCTGCTTCTTGAGAAGGATCTGCAGGTTTGATCCCACATCACAGGTCGGTTGAGCAACACGTCTTTACCCCAGTTTCCGGGGAAGTCTGATGTTTTATCCTCTGACTGTGAGTGCACATCGCACAACATGGATGCACTTACAACACATCCAGGCAATACTTACACAAAAATAAAAAAGTAAAAAAATGTTTTGGCTGGAGCCTCATTTCTTTACTTTGCAAACATCTTTGACTCTCCGCAAGTGAACTTGGTGTTGCAGGAATGTCCTCTGACCTGCTGCAAACTTCTCACTCTACCACTTGGTCACCTGCAACTCCACTTCCCTTTAGCTATTTACTGCAAAGAGCTGTTACTGTTTTCCCTTGGAATGCGAAGCCTGAGCTTCCCTACTCTGCTGGTATTGATCCGCCAGTCTCCCCGCGACTCTACTTCATCCTCAGGACCTCCCTCAAGCCTTGATCCCCAAGTTGGCCGTCCCTTTTGGATTTCCTGGCCTCCACACCTGGATGTGTCCGCACCATGCATTGTTTTTTCTATGCTCACTTCCTAGCCTGTTTCCTCCCATTCTTCTGTTCCTAAACAAAGAGAGGTGACTTTGTACAACACCTAGCTCACTGTTCTTTTTCCCAGAAGACAAATAAATGTTAACTGGCTATTCATAGGGGTCACTTTCAATAACTTTTGTTAGAACATTAAAACTCACATCCAAGGACAAATACCTACAACACTGAGAACCTAAGAAATGGAATTTCAAAGTATAAAGTTATAATCAGAGCTATAATACTTCATGAGTAGATGCACAGCAATAGAAAAGAATAAAACTAGCCAAGCATTGCAAAGAAGTGGAGAGGACTGTAGGCGCAGAGGCCCTCTGCACTGCACAGCTGCATGTAGTGCCATTGTTTAAGCAGGCTGAAAGCCAGTGCGTGCATGATGTTAGGTTATAAAAAAGCATGAACCGACCAGTAAAAGGAGCATAAGGCTTAGGTTACTCCAGACAGCTTTAATTTCATTGGGACTGCCAGCGGATGGCCGCCTCAGAACACGTGGTGGGAACTGGACAGCTGGCAGGGGGCGGGGGCAGGGGCAGGACAGGGGGGGGGCAGAGAGACAGAGAGGCAACAAGAGAGGAGAGACAGAACACTATGCAAGCTGGGGTCACCCATTTATACGCCATGGGTTGGGGCCTCAGGTACAGGGGAATGGGGTCAGAAGTTTGACAGCTGCTTGAGGAAGTGAGCACCTGTTGTGCCCCTTGGGATTCGGGGAGCCATGGACCTAACACGTGAGTCTGCTGCCCAGATGTGTCCTTCTCTAAAAATGCCTTGTGAATCTTAATATTAGATGATTTTATTAGATCATTATGTGAAGTAGATTCTTGGCCTACTTGAAAAGGAAGCAGACTGGGTCTCTTTTCTTGAGTGACTCTACTGAGCATGTCATTGATGGGGGCAAGACTTATCTGGAGGTATCAGTTCTTGAAGATTTCAGAAAGAGTAGCTCTATTAGTCTATAATTATGGCTCATGTAATAGGATATAATTTTCATTAGCACTTAACAATGTAGATAGTGAAGTAAAGAAAAGAATTAGTTCTTTTAAAATTTATCCATGAAATATACCTGAAGACTGAGGAGTGTTTAAGCTGAATATCTTAAGAATGGGCCCAGGGAAATGGGTCATTGGGTGCAGTTTGCTCCCTGGAACCCACACAGTGAAAGGAGAAAACTAACTCCCACCAGTTGTCCTTTGACCTCCACGTGTGTGCTATGGCACATGCATACCCCCTCCTCCACAAATAAATAAATGCAACCTAAAAAATAAATTGAAAAAGAATGTTAAATGATAGTGCATGCAGGGCCCTAGATTCCATCCACACTGCCAACAAGAAAAAATAAAATAAGTAAACTCAGGGCCCGTGGGTGTTCCACGCCACACTGGCAACAAAAAAAATAAAGATAGTGCCATCAGGGCCCTAGATTCCATCCACACTGCCAACAAGAAAAAATAAAAGATAGTACATGCAGGGCCCTGGGTTCCATCCACACTGCCAACAACAAAAAATAAAAGATAGTGCATGCAGGGCCCTGGGTTCCATCCACACTGCCAACAAGAAAAAAAAAAAGATAGTGCATGCAGGGCCCTGGGTTCCATCCACACTGCCAACAACAGAAAATAAAAGATAGTGCATGCAGGGCCCTGGATTCCATCCACACTGCCAACAACAAAAAATAAAAGCTGAATTTTTTCTTACAGACTTTTCAACTTCCTTGTTTATGTTTTTCATAATAAGATATAATGAGTTTTATTCTTAATTGCATAAATAGAATTGGTTAATAATTTCCAAGATTACACAATGCAGAATAGCACAGATGTTAGGATGCTTGAGAGGAGAGCTCCTGGGGAGAGGGAGGCATGTAGACAGAGAGAGAGAACCCATCTCTTTGACTGACTTCATAGCTGTGACACTCTTATGTCTTATGTTAAGACATCTAAGTTATATAAAGGCCTTCTCTGTCTCAGCGGTGTGCCTGTCATTCTTCACACTGTGGAGGATGGGAAAGAAGTGGAGATGCCTGCAGGTGTGGTAAATGGAAAGACATGACCAGACTCCTTTATCTAAATCTCTGTTGTTTCACATCTACCCCAAGGGCTTTTCTGATCTCAATATAAATATGAGGAGAAAATTGTGGACCGACATGCATGTTATATGGGGTCAGCTGCTATTTGACATAGGTAAGGACTCTTGTAGTCCAGATAGGCTTAGAATTCACTGTGTAAGCCAAGCATGAACTTCTGATCTGCTGAGATTATGAGCAGCTGGTGTTTTTAAGGAGATAAAAATCAAGTGCCAATGGGAGGCAGAGGCAGGTGGATCTTTGTGAGTTCAAGGCCAGCCTGGTCTACATAGCAAGTTCCAGGCCACCTGGGACTAAAGGGAGAACCTGTCTCAAAAAGACCAAAAAAAATCATGTGCCAAAAAGGCTGAGATCTGAATTTAGTAACATTAATGAATTTAGTTGGGGGAGTAAGAACTAACCACAGTCTTTTATGGCCTAGTTTAATTTTTTTTGAAATGCTTTCCAGATTTTTATCTTTGTATTCTAAATTTGTTATTGAGGATCAATTTAGAAGAGCAACAGGTAAAAAATAGAAATATTTTATATACTGGCTACAGAGGACCAGAACCCTGCAGAGTCACGGTCAGGTGTGTATGGAGCAGGGTTCTGAATACAGTGACTGTATAGTATTAGGTAAAGCCTGGTCTGGAGAATGTAACTGACTAAGATTCCTTGAAGGTGACAGAGTCCTTAATGGCCAGGCTCAACATAGAGGTTAGTGGTAATTATGAATAATAGTACATTGAACTTGATTTCTATTGTGTTTCATTCAAAGAATTATAACCTTTCCTGTTATTTTCTTTAAATACTGTAAGACTTCTAGAGGTAGCTGTAATTAAATTCTGGGTGTACACTTTCTCAATTGTATATTCTGTCAAATGAATAGTACCATGACACAGATTCTTCAGTACAGAAGAGAGGTAGATTATACCAATCAGGGTTCAGAGACAGAGCAAAATAGTTAACTTTTAGAAGGCTATAGAGATTGTAGGACCAGCAAAAGCAGAGACTAGCTACTACCTGCAGAATGGAGGGAGGGTGCTCACGGAGGGAGCAGATTCCGGGAGCCTCCATGAAGCCTGAAATCTGGGTCTTATTTGGGAGGACATGGGAAGCCCTCTGAGTGGCAGAAGGCTTTGCTGTGGTATCGCACTGGAGTTCTTAGCTGTTGCTGGCATATGGGAAGCCACCTGCAGGGAGGTTGAAGCTGGCCCACAAGAATCTTTCCATTAGGTGCTTACGAAATTTGCTGAGGATGTGTAACAGTGGATCTTGCACATCTTCAAGGTACTGGAGAAAAAAATATCACACAAGTAATAAGTCTTGTTCTTTGCCTTTCATTGTCTCTTCACCATTTATTGATATAGATAAAATTGTGCCACCTGGCAAGAGAAAAATGTCTATAAAGAGTCTAGCTTCACCATTACAAGGCAGAGTAAAAACAACAGCAACAAAATGGATTCAGCACTAAGAGGCAGGAGAGCAACTACTCAGCTTCTGTACACACCCTGCAGGTACATTTGAACTTTGACACGGTAATGAAACCAGTCTGTATTTTCACCTGTGAGGATCAGCTGCCCTTCATCCAAGTGAAGTTCTCACCAATTCCAAAAAATGAGATGGTAGTCCTAACAATCATTGCATCCAAAAAAGACTTTATTTATTTCTCTTTGGATTTCATTACAGTACACTAACTATTGTTATCTGAAAGCTACGTCATAGAGTTAACCGTAACACTCATATAGGTAGTAATAAGGGAAAAAAGAAGACGTAAGATGGAGATAAATATATACAAATGTACATGCATGCAAAAACAAGCAAAAGGAAAACACTGGAAGCTTCTGAAGTACACATCTCTGTAACTGACCTCTAGCTTCTGACTTTGTTTTTTTTTTCCACATAAATTTATTTTTATTTTTTTAACAAATCTAGACTCGTGTCCCCCCCCCCATGCCCCACCCCACCAGAGCTCATGCATTCTGTCAAACATGCTTTTCATCTCTTTCTCAATATTCTCCATGAGGAAGTTGACTGTTTTGAGCGGATAGCTTCCGGCTTTGAATAACCATTTCACATTTTTGTTTTTACTTAGTCAAAAACCTCAGCTGGCTTGGAAGACTTTACCTGGACTTTTTTTTTTTTTTTTTTGGGTTCTAAGACCTCCTTAGTTCTGTTTTTATTAATTATTGTATACTTCACTAACGTTTATTATTAGCCATTACTAGAAGGCATCTGCAGAATTCTCTAGGTTTCAGACATAGAATTTTGTTATGGTGTGAATCTCAACTATCTTCCAGAGGCCATATGCTAAGAGCTTGGCCACTAGCTTGTGATGCCATTTAGAGGTGGTAGAGGAGGTTCTAACCTAACAGAAAGAAGTTAGTGAGGTCATAGCTGGTATCCCATCAGAGGGGATATTTCTTTGCTTCGCTTCCTGGCCTTACCCCAAGGTAAGCAGCTTCTACCAGGTGCTTCTGCCTAAATGTTCTCCCCTGCCACAGTCTCTCAAACACCATTGCCAACCAACCATGCATTGAAACTGTTAAAACCAAGCACCAAAATTAACCTTTCCTTCTTTTAAGTTGATTCTCTCAGGAGAGTTTTGTCCCAGTGAGAGAAAGCTGTCATATTAGCAACTTCCTTCAACAATCCAGTTCTCCCTTAGTAATTGAGATCAGTGTCTATAGTCAGTAGAGAAAACTTTGTTCTGCTTCCAAGTTTAGTAATGGAAAAAGTCCTAAAGTAGCCTAGTGGCATTCTCATATTCCAATTCAGTAGGGTTGTTACTATGTCCTGTAGTGGAAGCATCTATCCTTGGAGCTTTAAGATCTCCACACTAGCAGAGGGCATCAATATTAGGATAAGAAGCAAAGTCTGTTCCTGGATCCTTGAGCATTGTAGTGAGAGGAGCCCTCTCAGCTGCATTTCCAAATCCATGTGCATTGAGGTGACAGTGGCTAATGCAAAGTATGGAGTTCGTCCTGTAAATCAGAAATGCTCTTGGGTGGTATTCCTCAACTGATGCTATAACTGAGTCTTTAATAATGCAGTCTACTTTCCTACTAGCCAGCTGCTGCTTAAAGGAAGGGCTATGTGGTGAGCCTAGTTAATTCTACTGCTATCAGCCTATTGCTTCACTTCCTGTACTGTGAAGTGGCTTCTTTCATTAGCAGCTTCAACAGTCAAGAAGATGCCCCACAGACATGACCACAGGCCAGTCGAATGAAGGCAATTCCCCCAGTGAGGCTTCTTCAACCCAGGTGTGTGAAGTTGATGACACTAAAGCTATCCAGCACACCCTATGTCCAGTGCTCTCAACCTGTTCTCTTGGAAAGAGCACACAGTCTTTTATTATTAGCAGATCAGATATGTACTCAGCAGGAAAAGCAGACATTTTGGCCTTGTTAAAGGGAAGTTCAGTTTCTTAATCCTACATATGGTTCCCCAGCCCTGCTACTGTGGCCACTTTGTTCTTAGTTCCATTGAGCATGTCTTGGGATGCCTGGAGAAGAGACTGAGTGACATCCAAAGAACATATCATTTTGTTCGCCTGATTCCTGAGTCCTCTGCAGTGGATGTCCTTTAGTGAGTGTTCACATGGGACAGAGTCTACCCAGTGTAGAAGGTCTGTCCACAGTCTTCTCCAGATGCTTTGTCACTAATCTTCTAGTCTTGTCCCATTAGAGTACTGATCAGCCAACCGAGCTGTAAGCAATCATCTGTGAATTAGAATAAATTCCTACTTTTTGTCATTTCGCATTCCACACCAAACTTGTTATCAAATAAATTATCAAAGTTCTGCCTTCTGGGAGGATTTTTCTGAAATGCTGTTCTTTAGTGACCATCCCTACCTGGGGATTTAATATTTAAGAAAATCATGGTACTGGATAGCTTCAGTTGTCTACTTGATACACTTGAGAAGACAGAACCTCAATTAGGAAATTACCTCTATTGGGTATGTCCGTGTGCCATTTTATTGATTGTTGAGTAATATGGGAGGGCTTAGCCCATTGTAAGTGATGCCACCCCTGGGCAGGTAGTCCTGGGTTGTATAAGAAAGGCTGAGTACAGGCCATATGTGTAAGGCCAGTGAATGTTCCTCCATGGTCTCTGCTTTAGATTCCTGTGTGAGCTCCTGCCCTGGCTTGTCTTCATGAAGTTCCATACTGTAAGATGAAGTAAACTCTTTTTTTCCCCTCAAGTTGGTTTTGGTCAGTGTTTTATCAAGCAATAGAAAGCTAACTAAGACAAACACAAAACATGTAAGGATCAGTTATGTAAAATGCTTTTGGCATATCATTGTGACATGATGACATAAAACAATTTAAAGGGAATATGGACTTGGGGGAGGGGTCACTGGATCTCTTTGTCTCTCCACTATGGTCAGATTGAATAAATCTCCATTTTTTTCTGCTTTTTATACTTTCTTTTTAAATTTAAAGGAGAAGATCTGTACTGTAAGAAGAAATAAACCCTTTCTTCCCCAAGCTGGTTTTGGTCAGTGTTTTATCACAGCAATGAAAAGCTAACTAGAGAGCCGGGCGTGGTGGTGCACGCCTTTAATCCTAGCACTCAGGAGGCAGAGGCAGAGGCAGGCTGATCTTTGTGAGTTCAAGGCCAGCCTGGTCTACAGAGTGAGTTCCAGGACATCTGGGGCTACGGGGAGACCCTGTCTCGAAAAGACCAGAAAAAAAAAAAGCTAACTAGAATATCCAGTTTCATCCCCTCGGTCCTGGCATGTCACAAAGAACCACTTAAAATTTGAGCTCATGTTTTTTCCTTTCTCTCGTGGGGAACTTAGTGGTGATTCAAGGCTGGTTGTTAGTAATCCTTGAAATATCTGAATAGTGCCTTTTACCCTAATGTACTCTTCACCTAATAAATGGCAGCAAGTTATTTGATGATAGCCTACACCTGGATGACAATGCAGGGTTCTTCCTGAAGGAAATCTGGCATCCCTTTCCATCAAATTAGTCTAGATTTTTAAACTGGCCTAGGCCTAGAGACTGGGTATGATTCTATGATTCTCTGCTGAGGCAACCTAATGGTCACTAGACTAAAGAGTTATTTTTGTTTGGTTCTGTTATATAAATTACTTGACATTCTAATAGGTTCCATACTGATTTTGCTCAGGATAAATTACCTCCCACCAGAGATTCCTGTGTGCCAGAATATTTGATTAATACATCCTTTTTGCTTTTGATGGTAAATATACTGACCTTATCTTTGGTGTTAAGTATTGCTGCCTAACCACTGCTGTTCCTATATATCCCATCATTCCTAAGGAAATCCTGAAGCCCATCACAGTGTTGACATAGCCTTTGATCATACCTGGCCTACAGCAAAGAGTAATAGTTTTTCAAAAATGTAGTGCCCCTCTCACTAAAAGATCTTTCAGTTTCTTTGTACAGGACTATGTCTTGTCCTTATCAGGAGATGTAGTCAAGATAGTATTTGAGGTTGCATCTTAGTTCCATTTCCTGTTGCTGTGATAAAATACCCTCACAAAAGCGACTTAGGTGAGAAAGGTTGTATTTTAGCTCAGAGTTCGAGGTTATAGACTACGCTAACATAACAGCAGGAGCTTGAGGCAGTTGGTCGTATTAGATCCACAGTCAGGAGCAAAGAGCGATGAATGTATCCGTAGTCTGCTCAGCTTGCTTTCTCCATTCTTACACAGTTCAAGATCTCTTCTGCCTAGGATTGGTGTCACCCAGAGTGGGTATTTCTTATTATTTCATTAATGCAAGCAAGACAATCCACCACAGGCCAGCCTGACCTAGATAATCTCTCATTGAGACTCCCTTCCCATTTTATTATATCTCATGTCATATTGACACTAAAACTAACCATCATAGGTAGGATAGGTAGCAGTGCAGTTCATACATGATAAATCACCTCTGCAGCCCCAGCTCTGTAAGCCTTTAGAAATTCCCTCCTCCAGATTATGCCCAGGGAGGTCTGGCTTCTCAACCTCATGATATATTGGCTACCACTGAGTTCAGGTTTCAGTAAACCATCCAGATAAGGTATTAGAGAAACACTTTAAGCTTCAGGAGCTATACATTTTATATTAATTCTAGAATCTCTGGTAAATGCATCTAGCGTCATGAAACCAGCCTCATCCATTATATATTTTTCCACTGTTCTCTTTCTAAAACCACTGATATTTCTTACACACATTTCTAGGGTTGTTTGCTTTTTGGTTTATTGGTTATTTTTTCTGGATAGTATGTGTGCACCCTGGAACATGTTGAGCCTGGGAATAGTGTTTATGATAGACTTTGAGGAGAATGGGCATCTCCTTGCTATTATCTACTCGAGGTGAGGCTATGCAATGAAAATTTCTCAGCAAAAGAAAGTTAGTTTCTTTTTTTAAAATTTTTTAAATTATTTTTTATGTGTATGAGTGTACTGTCTGCATGTAGGTTGGTGCACCTGTGTTGTGCAATACCTTAGAGGGCATTGGATTCCCCTGGAACTGGAGTTAAATACAGTTCTTAGCCACCATGTGGGTGCTGAGAATTGAACCCACGTCCTCTGCAAGAGCAGTTGGTGCTCTTAACCACTGAGCCATCTCTCCAGCCCCAAATGTTAGTTTTTTGAGACATACAAGAGCAAGTTGCTTCCATGGTCTAAAGACCTTCAGGTTTTTTTTTGGGGGGGGGGTTGGAATTGCTAGTTCTGCCTTCAGCTCAACTAGATGTTCCCCTTCCAGATTTTGGGTGTCATTCTTTCTTAGTGCACTAACTCTCACATGAGAGACTTGGTGGGATTATAAGTTCAACAGATATTGTAGTCTGACAACAAATAATATGTTTTACTTTTGGCTTCTGGAAATTTAACCCCATATAAGAGATAAAAGGTTTATTTAAACCTGGTATGGAAGCTGTCTGGTTCTTTTTTTTTTTTAAAGACAGGGTCTCCTTGGACCCCCATCTGTCCTGGAACTCACCATGTAGACCAGGTTGGCCTCAAACTCTCTGGCCTGCCTCTGCCTCCCGAGTGCTGGGATTAAAGGCATGCACCACCACACCTGGCGGCTGTCTGGTTCTTGGATCATGACTTGGGGTAGGAGTTAATAGTCTTGAACTTTTTTTCTTCAGTTGGTCTTCTTTGCCTTCAAAAGGATTCATTTCACCCTGTATTCCTTTCCATAATAGTCAAAGACAGCAGCTGCTTTAAGTCAAAATAATAGTAGTTTCATGTGTTAGGTCATTGCAGTTCATCATGGTGGTCACTTGTTGAATTTCATTCTACACTAAGCCTCCCAGGGAGCTTACACTGCTTTCTAGTCCAAGTTCAAGGCCAAATGAATCCCCAACTCCTCTTTTTGATAGTCTGTTCCCCAGGACCATACTTGGGACTAGTTGTATATTGCTCAGGGTTCAGTCAGGAAAATTAGTGTAGAGAGTTACTAACTTGTACAGGTAACTGATTGCTAAGTGGGATGAAAGAGACTAGAAAAATATAGGGATAACAGGTAACAGAGGGCAGCTACAAACTCAAATTGAAGAAGCATATCCAAGAGTGACCAGATGTGAGGAGAACCTAGCTCCATGCTGCGATTGAACCTCTGATGAGGCTGTAGCCGTCAATAGAGTTTGTTAGGTTCCCATGAGATGGCACTGGTTCACAAGCTACTCACTAGGGTGCTAGTGAAGTTATGGGAGTTGAATATAAAGCCACCTAACTTAGGTACAATGCTTCAGAGCTGGTAGATAGAAGGCTGCCCCTTTGGCAATGCCATGCTGTAGCTTGTGTACAAGAGTCCAGCTGCTGGAGAGTCAGAGAAGCTTGGTGGATGATGGACTTGATCTCCATACTGCTGGCAGCAATGCTGTAAGAGGAGGAAAGGCAGAAGGGACTCAGAGAGATTTTGCAGTGACCCTCCTGTGTCTGGTAACAAAGCCTAAAATTATGCTGACAGGAAGAAATGTTTTCAAGGTTCAGCTTAGGTTCCACACAAGAGGGCAAAGCATAGTTTCAGAACTGAAGGGCAAGTAACTCATTACTGGCACATTTTATAAAGTAGGAGGTCATTCTGAGAAGAGATAAATATCTATTTTCTTCCTATATTGAAAAATCCCTGCGTAGTCATTATTTTACATATTTTACATATTAAGTATAAAAAAAGCACGAAACCATGTCACTCTAGGGGCATGCTTTACTTCCATGTGGGACTGCCAGCGTAAGCCGCCTGCAGACACGTGGTGGTACCGGACAGCATGGCAGGGGGCAGAGCAGGGGGGACGGGGACACAGAGAGAGAGGGACAGACACAGAGGGGCACAGAGAGAGTTATGGCGGCTGGGGTCCATCCTTTATACCCATGGGGTGGGGCCTCAGGTAAGTGGGAAGGGGTCAGAGGATTGGCAGCTTCTGGAGGAAGTGGGCACCTTGTGTGCCCCTTAGGATTCTGGGAAGCCTGGACCTAACATTCCAGCCTTTTGCTTATGATAAGGAAATGGGTGCTGTTCTCTCTTCTGTATCTGCTTCAGAGCTGATCAGGGGTGAAGTCTTGGGGGAACAGCTGTCAGGCTGGAGGGTTAGAATCTGTTTTCCCATTTTGGCTGCTTGGGGTGCTCTGCCCCGTGGGTTTGGTCCAGATCAATAGTGGCCAGTACTTTTAGTGGACATTTTCTCTGAACTGAAAAGACAAGCTGGTTGAGTCTTATATAAGTATACCAGTGCAGGGACTTCACAGTACCAACAGGGGGCTACTGGGTGCATTAGCAATTGGAGGTCCCTGTCTAGGGAATGCAGAGGGAAAAAGGACGTGTACCCTGGTTTGAGAAATTGGAAAAAGTTTTAGTACGCAGAGCTCTAGAATGAGGGCCAGCTTTAATACACAGGGCTCCAGAATGAGAGCCATAACCATGAGAATATAAAAGGTGGTATTTTCTGGCATGGCACATTAAATCTGTCATCTATCTCTGAGATATTTTCTAACATGACATAGTAGATTCCTAACTTGGCACAGTAGGTCTCTCACCTATCTATTTTCTAACATAACACAGTAGATTCCTAACTTGGCACAGTAGGTCTCTCACCTATCTCTCTGATAATAACCTATTTCATTTTCTCTTCTTTAGATTACAGTTTCCTGTTGGGGTGTTTAAACCACACAGTTAGCTCAGATAAATGAAGTTTGTTTTGGTGTTAAGGTCAGTTGAGGTTCTGGTCCTTAGGGGTCCCTCAGGCCTTGCGCCTGGCTCTCTTCACCAGTTCTATCTATGTGAGGAGAGTCAGGCCTAATGATTTAAACCATGCAAGGCAAAAGTTTCCAACAACATAGCCCATGAAACAAACCCAAGATAATAAAGAGGTTAAAACCAGTACCTTCTCAAATGAAGGCCATGTCTCTTGTCCCCATTTTTTGAATTATAGCTTTGAAAAGGAAAAGGAAGTGGGGGGGGGGAGGGATATTGTCACATACCAGCAGCAGGCAGATAATACTTAGGGCTCACCCAATTATCACATTTACAAAGAATCTCTTAGAGTTTAAGACATTTGCTTAGGTGGAAATAGACTGTATGCCCTACTGTGCTTTGCAGCACAGGCTGTTCTTGTACACCTGCAAAGGATGGTGGACTGGGTAAGCAGGAAAATCCGGTGGCTTGTGCATATTACCTGCTAATTTAATGAGAATAAATTTAGTTAGTGGAAAAATCAAAAGATCCCAGCCAAATGAAAGGTTACCACCTGAGGGAAAAGCTGGATGCTAGTGAGACAGGGTGTGGTCAGCAGACCTCCTTAATCTCAGATATAGGGGCTTCTCAAAAGATCCCAGCCAGGTCAAAGTTTACTGCCTGAGGCAAAAACTGGATGCAGGTTGGGCAGGGCATGGTCAACACACCTTCTTAATCTCAGACAGAGGGGATTGTATCCTGAAGCAGACAAAAAATGGATTTCTGAAATAAAATTGGGTTCATAAAGAAAAAACAATGAAATGGAAAAATGCTAAAATCTGAAATAATCCCTTAAAATTAGGCAAAAGTTTTGTAAACAAAATATAAAAAAACCAAACACTGTTAAAAAGCCAAACGATGTAAAAATCTCAAACAAAAGCCTGTAAGAATTAACTATCCATACAAAAGTAAAAAAATGAAAATTGTATTTTGAAATGGATGAAAAAACCAATAAATTCAGAACTTGGTTACTCTGTATAAAAATGTATTAGAGCTGGCCTAGCGGTTAAGAGCGCCGACCACTCTTGCAGAGGACCCGGGTTCGATCCCCAGCACCCACATGGCGGCCGAGAACCGTCTGGAACTCCAATTCCAGGAGAACTCCAGTTCCAGGGGAATCCGACGCCCTCTTCTGACCTCCGCGGCATTGCACGACACGGGTGCACAGACTTGCATGCAGGCCGTACATTCCTACACATACAGAAATAAATAAAATTAATAAAAAAAAATTAAAACAAAACAAAACAAAACAAAAAATGTATTAATGCAATTCCAATTGACTTTATATAATCCAATATAAAACCCAAAAACCAAAATTGTGGAAGGATCAGAATATGCCATTAAATAAATTGCAAGAGAATTAGAATATAGAAATATAGCATTAGTTATTTCAAGGTCTGATGTGAATTTAGGCTTTTTGCCATGCAGGTGTAATAGAGGGCGTGGTTTAGCATTGAGAAACAGGGGCATGCGCAGACAAAGCCTCAAGATGGTGGCTGAGGAGTGGGCGTGGATTAGCATGGTTGCCATAGAAACAGTCTGCAGCATGTCTGTTTGAATGTGGGGCAGGGGAAAAAGTTTGAATGTGGTGCATGGCGACTGGGGCAAAAACTGCATGGCGGAGGTGGTGGGTGCAGTGGGGCAGCGGAGAAGGCACAGTAAAAGAAAGAAAAAAGACTGCAGAGGGCAGAGAAAGTGAGGGAGAGGGAGAGAGAGGAAAAAAAGATAAGTGAAGTCTTTTTAGTCTCAGAAGCAGCCACCCTAGTTCTACATGGGCTCTCAGAGACCCCAGGTCCGTGTGACCAGTGTGGGAGTCTCTGAAATCAGGGCCTACTAGTCTGTGAAGCCGGTGTCCCAAAATCACAGAGGAGGCCAAAATTCGGGTCCGGATTCTGTCTCCAGCGTCCTGGTAGACAGCAATCTGGATGGAAAAAATTGGGGAGAATCCCTGATTTTGCTGGCACTCGGGTTCTTTAAAAACAGGAGGGAGGGCTGGAGAGATGGCCTAGTGGTTAAGAGCACTGACTGCTCTTGCAGAGGACCCGGGTTCGATCCCCAGCACGCACATGGTGTCTGAGAACCGTCTGAAACTCCAATTCCGGGAGAACTCCAGTTCCAGGGGAATCCAACACCCTCTTCTGATCTCCGAGGCATTGCACAACACTGGTGCACAGACCTGCATGCAGACAGTACATTCATACACAGAGAAAATAAAATTTTAAAAAAAGGGGGGACAGAATGGAAAATATTGGGAGTCTAAAAAGAATGAAGGAAGAAAGGAAAGACAGGCAGAGAGAAGGGAGAGGGAGATGGAGGGGAGGAGAGAGTAGGAGAGAGCAGAGAGCTGTACTGCCTTTGCACCGGAACCCAGTTTGAGGCAGTCTGCCTGTGGATTCAAAACAATGAAGGGCTAATGATGAGAGAAGCAGAGGGAGGAGGGAGGAAGTACAAGGGGCAGAAGTGGGGAGGGAGGGAGGGAGGGAGGGAGGGAGAGAGAGAGAGAGAGAGAGAGAGAGAGAGAGAGAGAGAGAGAGAGAGAGAATGGAGAGTGGGGGAGAGCAGAGTGGTACCTCATCCTGAAGCCTGGAGAAATACTCGGCTGGCAAGTCCAGGGGTTGCAAAATGTTCGGAGGTCCATTTCCAGATGAGAGCTGGCGAGCGCTCCGCCAGATTGAAACGCTGGTGAGCACTCCACCTGATCACATCTCAAACCCAACCGAGTCCTCACGGCACCAATAATACTAAGTATAAAAAAGCACGGAACCATGTCACTCTAGGAACATGCTTTACTTCCATGTGGGACTGCCAGTGTGAGCCGCCTGCAGACACGTGGTGGGACCGGACAGGACAGCATGGCAGGGGGCAGGGGTGGGGGGGACGGGGATAGAGAGAGAGGGAGGGACACAGAGAGAGACACACAGAGAGTTATGACGGCTGGGGTCTACCCTTTATACCCATGGGGTGGGGCCTCAGGTAAGTGGGAAGGGGTCAGAGGATTGGCAGCTTCTGGAGGAAGTGGGCACCTGTGTGCCCCTTAGGATCCTGGGAAGCCTGGACCTAACATAAACCACCCTGAAAAATATCCCCTGTAGAACGTCATATATATCATCTTCTAAAGGAAAGCACCCTCTCAGTCTGGTATGTCATCGGTAATTAATATGTCCATAAGGCTGGGATCACAATAGTGAGTGTTGTTTCAAAGCTCCTACTGTGGGAAGCACTATTGCCTCCAGCCACATCACGTGCTTGTGTCTTTCTGCTTTGCCCTTTCTACATCACAGTTTGAAAATAAGGGAAAACAAACAAACCAAAAAAAGAAAAAAGCCAGGTGTGGTGGTGCATGCCTTTGATCTCAGAACTCAGAGGCAGGTGGATCTCTGTGAGTTCAAGGCCACCCTGGTCTACATAGCAAGTCCCAAGCCAGCTGTGGATACAGGGAGACCCTGTCTCAAAAAGGCCAAAAAGAAAAAAAAAGGGGGGAGGGTATTTCAGGCCTGTTCTTTGGAAACAGGCTCCTGTGTTACTGAATATCCTAGTATTTCCTATCAAACACTAAAAATGTCAGTTTGCCAGGGAGTAGAAAGAGAAATATTTTTCATTGCACAGAGGTTTCTGAAAAAGTTCTTGCTTTATTTCCTTTGAATTTATTAAATTGAAGGATGTATACTCCCCAATACTGTTTTTCATTAATCTGTACATTATCAGAGCAGGAAATTATACCTCTAGCATGATTAAGAACACATGCTTTGAAGTTTCTTTATGGAACTGTAATGTGTTTGATGCAAAGAATGAGACATTGTTTAAAAAATGTGTATATATATATATATATATATATATATATATTCAAAAAGCACTCTGTGATGTTTTTGCCAGTGGCACTTAATAGGCTTTATATAAATTAGGCTATTGGATTTTAAGAGTTTGGTACTAAGGGGCTGGAGAGATGGCTCAGTGTTTAAGAGTACCTACTGTTCTTGCAAAGGATCCAGGTTCGATTCCCAGCACCCATATGGCGGCTGAGAACCGTCTTTAACTCCAGTTCCAGAGGAATCTGATGCCCTCTTCTGACCTCCGAGGCATTGCATGACACGGGTGCACCAGCCTACATGCAGACAGTACACTCATACATATAAAAAATAATAAATAATAAATAAAAATTTTTAAAAAGAGTTTGGTACTAGATGGCAAGAAGACAATGATAGGCATGGATAAGAACAAGGCTGTGGTGATCTGGCCATGGTGTGGAGAAGGTGGAGTCTAAACTCATAAGAGTGGAGCTTTATGAGAACATTCACTCCTATGCTTATTGCCAGTGTAAAGCAAGAGGGAGGTGAAGTGCTTGAGTTACCGAATGCTCTTGCAGGCTCTCTCTAGGCAGGCCTAGAAAGGCAGGATCAACATTCAGATAGGCAACGCCCACTGAGCTCAGGCCAGCCCTGACATTGACCATGCACTCAGAGATCTGAGCTGTCTGGATCACAGAAGGTGGAGCAGAGCTCAAATGCTGTTCTTAGTGTGATGACTGTGTGGTTTTAGAGTGGACATTAATTTCCTCACCAAACCACAGTCCTGTTTGGTTTTGGTTTTGTGGTTTTCTTCAAACATAAACCAGTAAGTAGGAAGCATTATGACCACTCAGTAAATAAGGATTGTGATTACAGACTGAATAAAATGTAATAAGAGAGCAAATCTCCTTGGGAGAGGACCACCCAGTGGCTGTCTCCTGCTGATTACTGGAGGAAGTGCAGAAAGACTGACAAGAGCAATGCATGGACCAGGAAGCTTCAGAGTTAGGGAGCCATTCACCTAATCCTCTTCCACTTCGTATAAGAAATCCATTTAATTATTTAATTCATTATCAAGTAGTGGGTTAATGCTTTGTTTTTTTTTTTTTTTTTTGCAGCCTCAGCCTTTAGCGGCCGCGCTATCCCTCCAGCCCAGGTTAATGCTTTCTTACCTAACCCTTTAAGATTTGCCATGCTGTTCCCAATGAGGAAAAGATAAAGAATATTATTTTTGTTTCTTACTTTTCTAAGGATTCATTTACAAAACTTTTGTTGTTCTGAGGATTCTGTTAAAAGGATGATCTTCCAAATTTAGGATCTGAGCTAAAAATAAGCATGGTTTCGTTTTGAAGAGGGCGGGGAAGGAAGGTGGACGCAGCAGCTGCTGTAAAGCTGAGAGAAAGCTCTCTGCTACATTCCAGCAAACCAGCCTAGGGCTTTATGTTTTTAATATGTAAACTGCCTAATTCCTAAATGATAGGGAGTAGGATTGGAAAACAAAATTCTAATTCCAGACTGTATATGTTGGTTTGGGAATATATTAATAAGATTTATCCTAAATTAGGGTAGGAAAAGTAAGAGGTAAAGCAGCCCCATAATGGCACACATACACACTAATATTAATGTAGTATACCTTCAGCCCTCCACTGAACTCTCCTTATATATGTCAGGAATTGTGCTGAATGTCTGTATGCATAGGGACCAACCACCCTGTGAGTTCAGGATTATTACCAAGATACAGGAGAAGAAATGCAAGGAGGTGACTAGTAGGCCCAGTTCCGTGCTCAGTATGAGATAGACCCAGAACTCAAATCTGTGTTTTCCTGGTGCCTTGCACACACATCTTTTTTCCCTTCCTCTCTGAACTGGAATGTCCCTAGCCTTCACTCATTATTTGGTACCAGCTGAAGCCTTCCCATACCTAGTCCCTTATTTCTTTGTGATTTTCTTTTTTTTTTTTTTTTTTTTTTTTGTTTTTNGTTGTTTTTGGTCTTTTTGAGACAGGGTCTCCTGTAGTGTCCAGCTGTCCGTGGAATTCTTTCATTCTCTATGTGAACGTTGCTTTGTTGCCTTGGAATTTCACAAAGATCATCTGCTCTCCTTCTGCCTCCCAAGTGCTAGGATTAAGGCTTTTTTTTTTTTTTTGTGTTACCGTTCCCGGTTTTGCTTTGTGATTTTTCACAAAGATGATGGAATTCAGTGATTGTTAATTTGAGACAAAAAGCATCATGTAAGATTAAATAAAATGAAAGATTTGTTTTTCCTCATTTGGTTCCTGTTGTCAACGTCTATATTGTCTGCCTTGGATTTGTTTTTCTATGTATGTTTTTCTAATGGTAGTTTTCCAATTGATACTACCCGATTAATGTATGTTTTCGTATTTTTGAGTTTATGCGCTGCAAAACTTGCGTGACAGAGTATAGTGTATGGAAACCATTACAGTTAGGGAGTTGACCTTAATCAGAGTTTCCATGCTGTTCTTGGTATTATTTCTTCCACAACGGCTGGAGGCTTTGCTTCACACCATGGCAGTAGGATGCTGTGGAGGTGATTCTTTCCCGAGGAAAGTGCAGAATAACAGATCACTTCCTGTCCAGTGGAATTTCCCTTTAATTTATCTTGGTAGATTACCCTGTTTTTATCTGTGTAATGTGAATAATTTAAAAAATTTAAAATGTGCATAAAGTTAGTGAGAACTAGATTTTATAACTCGAAACACTGAAATGGCGCTAAATTGCTTGAGAATACATAAAGGCACACAATCATAAATTGGGAGTACGTTATAACTAAGCTCTTTATTCCATTTTACTTTCAGCATAGTCCTGGTAGGTGGATGCCACCCTAGCTTATTAAATCTAAGAGAATTTTAGTTGTAAATAACCATTATTGTGTATGTACACTTAGAAACTAAAACATGCTGTCAATGAACTGTATGACCACAGTTATCATACAGTGACTTGGGAAGAAACATGTGTCTTTGAATTAGCAATAACAACAACATCACTGTTATGTGCTTTACATCTGAAAGATTACAGGCTAAGAAGTCAGTAGCTCAAAGGCTCCAGACAGTACAACTGGGCTCCAACTCTTGGTTCTCTAACTACAGACTTTAGTCAGAGTTTACAGGTGTGTTTTCAGAAACATTTTGCTAAGGAATGTGGGGGTATTTAGAAGTGTAACTTTATTAGATAGTTTATATTTGATATAGTAAAAGCACATAGACATTGCTTTTCTAGAATCAGACATTATAATCAAAACCCAGTTAGATGAACTCACAACATAGAGAGCACTATTATTATAATATAGAAAATGGATGAAGAAACACTTCACAAAGAGGACAGTATGTATTCACTGTTAACAAGACAGACACAAATATAATAATATTGATGAGGCCTGGGAAACAGACTCTCTCTTTAATTGTTGGTAGAATCATAAATTGCCATTTCTGAAGTACAACTTTGTGTTATCTATCAGAATGTTAATGTTGTTTACCTGGGCATGAGTTAAGCATATATTCTAGTGTCACGGCAAACAAGTGCACTAGGTAAATGTGGAGCAATAACTGTTTTTGTATAAATATTGGATACAACCTAAATATCTATACTGGACTGGATAAAATAATTTTCTGGCTGTTCTTTTGAAAACTAATCTATTTTGGAAAACAGTGCTTTAGATCTGAGTCTACAGTCATGCAATAATTTGCCTTTCTGTTGTTTGGTTTGTTGTATGTTTTTGTTTTTGTTGTTTTTGTTTGTTTTTTGAGACAGGGTCTCTTTGTAGCCCTACCAGATCTCATACAGATCTGCCGCCTCTGCCTGGAAATTAAAGTTGTGTGTCACCACACCTGGACCTTTCTGTATTTTTATAAATAAAGCTTGTGGGTATATATTTCATATTTATATATTTTGCTTAGTGAAGAACTGCTTTGAGATATATATTCTTAATTTCGCTATTTTCAAGGCCACAAAACAGGAAAAGCACCGAGAATGCCAGTATTTTAAGCTGTTAGGGAGAATGGAATGTGCACATTTTTATCCTAGACTTTGCAGTGAGCTTTTTTGGTCTTTTTGAGACAGGGTCTCCCTGTAGTCCCAGCTGTCCTGGAACTCACTCTGTAGAACAGGCTGGCCTTGAATTCACAAAGATCCGCCTGCCTCTGCCTCCCAAGTGCTAGGATTAAAGGCGTGCACCACCACGCCTGGCTTCCTTTGTGATTTTCACAAGATAGATTCAGTGATTTAATTGAGACAAAAGCATCATGAAGATTAATAAAAGAAAATTGTTTTTCCTCATGTTCCTTTCAACTCATATTTCTGCTTGATGCTATCTCTAGTATTTCTAATGGTAGTTTTCCAATTGCAACTCCCAAGAAATTATGTTGATTTGAGTTTATGCAGCTGCAAAACATTGCGTGACAGAGTAGTGTATGGAAACCATTACAGTTAAGTTGACCTTAATCAGAAGTTTCCATGCTGTTCTTGGTATTATTTCTTCCACAACTGCTGGGAGGCTTTGCTTCACACCATGGCAGTAGGATGCTGTGGAGGTGATTCTTTCCCGAGGAAAGTGCAGAATAACAGATCACTTCCTGCTCAGTGGAATTTCCCTTTAAATTATCTTGGGTATAACCCTGTTTTTATCTGTGGTAATTGAAAATTTAAAAATTTAAAATGTGCATAAAGTAGGAGAACTAGATTTTATAACTCAAACACTGAAACCAAATTGCAGAATTACATAAAGGCACACAAATACCAACATTGGGAGTACGTTATAAACTAAGCTCATTTCATTTTACTTTCAGCATAGTCCTGTGAGGTGGATGCCACCCTAGCTTATTAAATCTAAGAGAATTTTAGTTTGAAATAACCATTATTGTATGTACCACTAGAAACTAAAACATGCTGTCAATGAACTGTATGACCACAGTTATCATACAGTGACTTGGGAAGAAACATGTGTCTTTGAATTAGCAATAGACAACAACATCACTGTTACTGCTTTACATCTGAAGAATACAGGCTAAGAAGTCAGTAGCTCACCAAAGCTCCAGACAGTACAACTGGGCTCCAAGCTTGGTTCTCTAACTACAGACTTTAGTCAGAGATTACAGGTGTGTTTTCAGAAACATTTTGCTAAGGAATGTGGGGGTATTTAGAAGTGTAACTTTATTAGATAGTTTATATTTGATATAGTAAAAGCACATAGACATTGCCTTTTCTAGAATCAGACATTATAATCAAAACCCAGTTAGATGAACTCACAAACATAGAGACACTATTATAAATATAGAAAATGGATATGAAGAAACACTTCACAAAAGGACAGATTATTCACTGTTAACAAGACAGAACAAATATAAATAATATTGATGAGGCCTGGGAAACAGACTCTCTCTTAATTGTTGGTAGAATCATAAATTGCCATTTCTGAAGTACAACTTTGTGTTATCTATCAGAATGTTAATGTTGTTTACCTGGGCATGAGTTAAGCATATATTCTAGTGTCACGGCAAACAAGTGCACTAGGTAAATGTGGAGCAATAACTGTTTTTGTATAAATATTGGATACAACCTAAATATCTATACTGGACTGAGTAAATAAATTCTGCTGTTCTTTGAAAACTAATCTATTTTGGAAAACAGTGCTTTAGATCTGAGTCTACAGTCATGCAATAATGCCTGTTCTGTGTTTGGTTTGTTTGTTTGTTTGTTTGTTGTTTGTTTGTTTGTTTTTGAGACAGGGTCTCCTTGTAGCCCTACCAGATCTCATACAGATCTGCCGCCTCTGCCTGGAATTAAAGTTGTGTGTCACCACACCTGGCCCTTTCTGTATTTTTATAAAATAGCTTGTGGGTATATATTTATATTTTATATATTTGCTTAGTGAAGAACTGCTTTGAGATAATATATCTTAATTTCTGCCATTTTCAAGGCCACAAAACAGGAAAAGCACCGAGAATGCCAGTATTTTAAGCTGTTAGGGAGAATGGAATGTGCACATTTTTATCCTAGACTTTGCAGTGAGCCACTTCCCTTATCTGGTTCCTTCATCTGAAAAAATGAAATGATCATTATTAAAACCTTTCCCGTTCTAAATATTCACATTCACAAATATGCACATTGTGCATGGCAGATGAACCCTGACCTGTGTGTCAGTTAACTGCAGGTACCAGGATGTTAGGGTGTGCCCAGGCTAGGACAAGTGCTGGAGATCACCCTGGTAAAGTGCTGTTTGGAGGACAGATTATGTTTCTGTCCTGTTCTGCTTCTGTACTGGCTGTTGATATTTATTGCCATGGAAGATAATCACATCAGTGCAAAGCAAAATCTATTGAATGGCATCAGGATTCAATAATAGATTGTGTGTGTCAGGGCTTTCAGATGTACCAGAATTCTATTGAAACATATAGCTATAACTGAACAAATGCGGTGCTTCTAATACCAGATTTTGATATGTTTATGGCACCCTTGAAAACTATGTACATTCAGTTTGTTAGAGAATATTTCATAGAGTAGTTGCGTGTGTGTGTGCGTGTGCATGTGTGTGTGTGTGTGTGTGTGTGTGTGTGTGTGTGTGTATAAAAACCTCGTATGTGCCGTCTAACTTGGTGAAAACAGCAGAAACAGCAGCAGCCCAAGATCTTAAATCACCCCTGTGCTCCTCTCATTTTGTTTTTCTGCTCTGGCTTTTCTCCACCAGAGGGGATAATGCTTTGTCTCCAGGGAATCAGAGATTGCCCATATGCCTTAGAGAATATAAAGGAGATTAAGTAATGTACACACATATAAAGTTCAATGTATAGTAATTGACATTAGGTGCTCCATTAAACAATGAAATGCCACAGTATACCCAGTTCTTCAGGACTTGTTGCCATGGATACCCAGTGTGATGGAGATAGGGAGAGGGTTGCTTAGGAATTCAGTGATTTCATTTTGAGGTCTGAAAAATAAACTTCCCAGAGATAGGATTCACTAAACTATTCCTATATGCATGTAGTTTTCAAAACTGCCAGTTAAAAGGGAAACGTTTCGAAATGAATATCAGTGTATGACAGTTAATACTATCTGTTGTTTTGTAAGTCAAAGGGCTGGGCAGAGTTTTTACTTAAGAATTATGTAACATATTAGATACACTTGGGAGAAAATATTTTAAACAAAGATGACTAAAATTCAGCAAACAATACAGAAATATGGAAGGATGGCAGTAGGACAGGCAGTGCTCTCCAAGGGTCCCTCAGGGATATATTCAGGAATACTCAGTCCTGTGAACTTCAGGGAGCCTTCGTACAACTATAAAGGGGTAGAGGTAGAGTCAGTGATGGCAATGAGGCTAGGGAAATGGCTCAGTCTTTGCTAGAATCAGATAAGGAAGCTGAGCAGGAGCCTGGCAGCACTCAGTCATAATCGGAGCACCTGAAGATGGGCACCGAAGGACTCCTATGGTGTGCTGGCCAGCCAGCCCAGCTGGATCCTCAAGCTTTGGGTTCAGTGAGAGATCCTTCTTAAAAATAAGGTAGAATTTCTGGGCGTAGTGGTGCATGCCTTTAATCCCAGCACTTGGGAGGCAGAGGTAGGTGAATCTCTGTGAGTTCAAGGCCAGCCTGGTCTACATAGTGAGTTCCCAGGACAGCTGGGGCTACAGGGAGACCCTGTCTCAAAAAGACAAAAAATAAAATAAAATAAGGTAATGTGATTAAGGAAGACACCTGAAGTTGACTGCTGGCTCGCATATACAGGCAACATGCAGCTAACTGGTTTGATGTGATTTCATAGTTCCCATTTCTTAGGGTAGTTCTCAATCAGTACTAGATGTCTGTTGGTTTAATTTCCCAGAAATCTCCCTGATCTGACCCACAAATCTCCCCAGTAAGAATTCTTATCATCTATCCAATAGATTACACAGTAAGTCCCTGGGATGTGAAAATAATTTGATTGGAATATGTGTCACTCCTTTTGATAGCAGGGTTAGTTTGGCTGATCTGGTTGGTGGGGTACAATCTCCCTTCTCTTCACTATGACAGTGTTTCCCTTCTGAAGCTGCATGCTTCGTTGAAGAGTATGGCCTTCCCTATTACAGAAGGACCATTCTTGGGTCAAGGGCATACCAGTATCTCACTCCTTTGCTAGAATCTCCAAACAAACTCCAAAAGAAAGTCCCTAGGGACTGGAAGGACCATTCCAGGGCTCCTGGAGAAGTGCACGATATTTAACTAGCTGTATTCTCAATCTTGTAAGCTTTGTTTATAACAGATATTTTAAAAAATAGTGCTTTTATTGTCTTCTCTGCTTCCCTTAATTCAGGTTACCATTATCATCCAGCAATTTATTATTGTTCTCTTCTGATCCATCCACCACATGGACACCACATTTAAAAAAGAAAACCAGATCAAGTCATGCCATTTCTGCACTAGAACTTTTGATGATTCTCCATTTCCTAGATGATAAATTCTCATCCCTGAATCAGGTAGCCCCTTAAAAACATCACCCGCCGGGCGTGGTGGTGCACGCCTTTAATCCTAGCACTTGGGAGGCAGAGGCAGGCGGATCTTTGTGAGTTCAAGGCCAGCCTGGTCTACAGAGTGAGTTCCAGAACAGCTGGGACTACAGGGAGACCCTGTCTCAAAAAGGTAAAAAAAAAAATATTCTAGACATGATAACATCACCCCTATCGAAACTTTTCTTTCTCTGCTCCCTGCCTCTTGCCAGGCTAAGTTTCAGCTTCATGGAGGACTGGACATTCTCTGGATGGGCAGTGTGCTTTCTGGGTCCAACTGAAATGTATTTCTACCAACTTCCTGTCAGAAGTTACCCTTAAGATGCCCTTTCTTCATAGTCAGGTGGCCCCCTCTCTTCCCCTATAGCCCCAGCTGTCCTGGAGCTCCCTATGTAGACCAGACTAGCCTTGAACTCACAGAAATCCACCTGCCTCTGCCTCCTGAGTGCTGGGATCAAAGGCAACATTTCCAACTCTTACTCATCCTGCTTCTGCCTCCCAAGTGCTGGGTTGTAGTCATGCGCCATGTCTAGCTTAGGAAATAATCATTTTATTGCTTTCTCTACTTTTTTCCCTGTTTATTTTAAGATGGAAAGTATAGTGAAGAATACTTTTATTTAATTCTAAACATTTATAAGTATAGTAGCAAAGCACTATAAACTTTTAAGGTTTTTAATCCTAGAAGCTGACATTCAGTGTTTATCTGTGGTGATAAAAAATGTGAAAGAGCTGGGTGTGGTGGTGCACACCTTTAATCCAAGCACTTGGGAGGCAGAGGCAGGTGGATTTCTGTGAGTTCAAGTCTAGTCTGGTCTACATAGGGAGCTCCAGGACAGCTGGGGCTATAGGGAGACTATGTAAGTTCAAGGCCAGCCTGGTCTACAGAGCAAGTTCTAGGACAGCTGGGGACTAAAGGGAGACCCTGTCTCAAAAATAGAAAAAAAAAAGTGTGAAATAACTAAAAGCAGATTAAGCAATAGAGAAAGAAATGTTGAGTGATTTGGGGACTGCAGTTTCCAAATTAGCACTTCCTGGACCAGGTTCCATCCTAATAACTGTAACTAAAAGGATTTAGCGAAAATGAGAAAAGAGGCCAAAGTTTAAGAGGGTGAGCCATTCAGGAGCTAGAGGATCTGTAGCACTTGAGAAGTTTAAGAGATAGTTGAAAGCAAACCTCATGTACTTATAGAATCATAAGGTTGAAAAGAACCTCACAATACTAGTTTCCTAGATTTTTGGTTATATATGAAAATAACCTGGTGGGCTCATTAAAATATAGTACATGGGTTCTGATTCAGTCAATTTGTAGTAAAGTCTAGGTGTGTGGGTGGGGGGAGGGTGTATGTTTATTTCTTTCCCCTTTAAAATTCATGCTTGATGGGGGACATGGTGGCATGCGCCTTTAATCCTTGCACTTGGGAGGCAGAGGCAGGTAGCCTCTGCGAGTTCAAGGACAGCCTGGTCTACATAGTGAGTTCCAGCTAGGGCTATAGGGAGACCCTGTCTCAAAAAGACCAAAANTTCTTAAGTCTTAGGATTGGAATATGGGGAATGACTGGGAAGTCCTGCCTGAAGAAGTTGGTGGATGAGGGGTTTCAGGAACCCCTTTGGAGGCAGAGGCTATTGTTCTTGTTTGATATAGGAGGAGGGTTTTTAAGGAGATGAAAATGGGGGGAGTGGAGTCACGCAATGGAAGGGTTAGTACTATCCAATACTCGGGGGTGGTGGTACAAGGGGTAGTAAAGGGTGAGGTGCAGGAATACTGTGTTTTAGCCATGAGTCTGAGGCTTGGGGAGCTGCAGGTGTCACCCAATTCCAGGATTAGAAGGAAACTAGAAATTGTCCCAGGGGAGGGATATGAATGGGACCTTCAATTAAGAGAGGTCTCATCCTAGAAGGCGAAAGGACAGTTAGACATGAGTATGAATGAATGTATTAAAGAGAAGTTGCCAAATTGGGAGGGAAGGGGGAGTGCGCTTTGGTCCCATGAGGATCCTTGTTGGGATCATGTCTCCTGGCCATTTAGTTAATAGGGAAAATGAAGCCCCTGTATGCAGGACAAAAGAGATTTGTCTACTGGCCACTGACCCTGTTACCCTGAGTTGAGACAAGTCAGTGGTACCCTGGCTAGGGGCATTGAATCCAGTCTTCCTCATTGTATTAGTATGTTGGTGGATGGGAAGGAGCTAGGGTACGGGGAGGGTGGCCTTGAGGGTCCCAACAAGCATTCCCACTTACAGTGTTCCCATTGCCTGAATCTGGAGCATGCTCTGATAGGAGGTCAGGGATTAGGGAAATCTTTAGCCCAGTGGCCCATTTGTTTGCACCTGAAGCAAGGGCCCAAGGATTGGCAGCATTGGGTCATAAGGTTAGTGGCGGGAGGAGGAGGTCATCCCTGGAGGGTTGATGCTAGAAACTGAAAGTGAGCCTGGTGTTCTTTTTGATCTCTTTCCCAATCTTTTTCTTCCCCTTTTTGTTTTCTAGTCATTGTTACTAAAGACTTTGAAGGTCATTTTGAAGAGGTCATCCTGGTTCTTAGTTGAACCTTTTCTAATCTCTGGAGTTTATGCCTAATGTTCAGGGCTGACTGTCCCATAAAATGGATATCGGGGCTGGAGAGATAGACTAGCGGTTAAGAGCACCTGCTTGCTCTTGCAGAGGACCCAGGTTTGATCCCCAGCACCCACATGGCGGCTAAGAACCATCTGTAACTCCAATTCCAGGAGAACTCCAGTTCCAGAGGAATCCAATACCCTCTTCTGACCTCCACGGCATTGCACAACACGAGTGCACAAACCTGCATGCAGACAATACATTCATACACATACAAAAAAAAATTTTTTTTTAATTTAAAAAAAAAAGAAAAAGTAGTGCAGGAATACAAAGAACAAAGTTATACTTTTTTACAGTATTTGCTAATTGGTGACATGTGGCTTCTTTCCTCCCCCTCCCTCCTTTTCCCTCTGTGTGTGTGTGTGTGTGTGTAGGTGTAGGTGTAGGTGTGTCTTTCCCTCATTCACTGTTATAACAACAAAAATACATAATATGGAGATCGAAATCCTTCAGTTTACAGTTCTTTGTAATTGTTTTAAACCCAGACATGAACGTTAGAATCCCTTTACATAAAACATGATAGTTTTCCACCAGCCTTAAATTGGCATTTTTGGATTGTGTGCTCATAGCAGCCAAAGAGCCTCGGTAGAGAAGGAAAGAGGCAGAGGGGGAGAAGGAAAGGAAGATTCTAAATGACAGTCTTTTGAATAGTGCAAGTTCAATCCCTAAAACAAAAAGCAAGATCTTTTTTCCCCTAAATAATGTGCTCTCTAGCTTCACCTCTCATCCTGAGAAACATGAAAGAGAAA
The DNA here is from genome assembly GCA_009823505.1 of Rhizomys pruinosus. Lineage (NCBI taxonomy): Eukaryota > Metazoa > Chordata > Mammalia > Rodentia > Spalacidae > Rhizomys > Rhizomys pruinosus. Next base: position 1,510,294 of record VZQC01005840.1, read on the forward strand.
GTAAAAGAGGTGACCCAAATCACAGAGTGCCTTTGATAGGAGAAATTCAGCTGTTTTGAACACTTACAATCAAAGGAAGTGGTTTCCCTAATTACATGAACTATGTGAAATCTCTCAGAATAGCTCTTCCACCCCAGGATTCCTTGCACTTTAGAAGTTTGCATAAAAGCTCACATGGAGAATCAGATGCAAAGTGTTTGATTCAGATTTTATTAGGCAGAAGAGTGCCCACATCTCTCCTGCAGCTTGCCAGCTGCTTGGGTTAGGACCACTCTACCTGGTTTTGATGTGGCTGGATCTCAGACCTGCAACATTAGGATCTTTGTTCTATATTTTCTTGTAGGAAGCATCTTACAAGTTTTAGGGATAGTAGCTATGAATATATCCAGAAGATTATGCTCTTGCCAATTTATCTCCTAACCTAAAAAGGATTGGAACTCAGTGTGTGAACTTCGCATGGGAATATTTGCTTTCCTGTGTTTACTACTGGGGAGTACTACGATGTAAGGTTTTATTAAACTCTTTATTCTATCTTTTGTACATTTTAAATGGAAGGATGATTTACCATGAAATTTATATGCAGAACTCTTTTATTTTAAGAATCTAGACAAGGGACCTGGTAGCATCCCCAATCCAAATGACAATGGCAATTTTGGCTATATTAGATTTTTTATTTTATTAAAGTTTGTTAGTATTTACCAACAAAACAAAACAAAACCCTACAACACACAGAAGTATTCAAAGAATAAAAAAACATGGGGCAGAGAGATGGCTCAGAGGTTAAGCATACTGGCTGCTCTTGCAGAGGACCTGGGTTCAATTCCCAGCACCCACATGGCTGTTAACAAATCCATTTCCGGGGGATCCAATGCCCTCTTCTGAACTCCATGGACATTGCATGACATGGGTGCACTTATACACATGCAGGAATATACTCATACACATAAAATAAAAATAATATATATTTTTAAGAGAATGAAAACATCATTAAAATTCATATTTCCTTGTATGGTAACAGCCTCTCATGGAATCACATGTGAATTCTGCCCTGCCCATTTAAGGACTTATTTTGAATTAAAATTGTGTTATATCTTGCCAGGCATGCTGGCATGTGCCTTTTAGTCCCAGCACTAGGGAGACAGAGGTAGGAGGGTCTCTGAGAGATCTACACTAGCCTGATATACATACCAAGCCAGCTGGGACTTTAGGGAGACCCTGACTCAGAAAACAACACAAGGTTTTACCTTGATAGAATTCAATGTGTACTATATATATAATACTAATAAAATTTCTTAATAATATATTATATATATATATGAACTCAATAATATGTGTTTTAAAATTACTTTCTTGTTCTCCTTACTAAATGTCGTAGTAGACCCATGCATGCATCTATATAAATATATATAATCCACCATTCATATATATGTATTATAAGCATGGATCGAGCCACTGTGAGGGAGAAAAAGTAGGTTTTTCTTTCTGAGACTAGGTGACTTCACTTATACATTCAAGGTCCATCCATTTTCCATTCATCTGTTGATTCCATTTCCTTGCTATCATGTCTAGAGCAGCAATAAACATAGGGTGCAAATATCTCTATGGTAAGGTATGGATTCTCTGGATATGTGCCCACAATTGAGAAAGCTGGTTCATATGGTAGTTTGATTTTTAATCTTTTGAGGAACCTCCAAACTGATTTCCATAATATCTGTACGGAATTTGCATTCTCAGCAGAGTAAGGGTTTCTCTTTCCTTATCCTCTCTAGTGGCTGTTATCAGATTTCTTGATGACAGCCATTCTGACTAGGGCAGCCTGAGGAGGTATCTCAGAGTGCTTTCAATCTGCATTTATTCAGTGACTAGGAGTCTCGAACACTTCTTATGGAATTTTTTTGTACTTTGAGGATTTTCTTGGTATTGATATATATACCATGTAGTACAGATATGAAAAGAAGAGACTTGTAAATACCCTAAGTTCCCTGTTTGGGAAAGGGGTCATCAGTATTATGGCAGGAGAAAAAGAAGCATCTGTTTTAATTAAAATGTCAGTTTGAGAATTTTTTTTTCTGTATAAGCAATTTTACATGTAAAGGAAATTGCCTAATAATCATACATGAATAAAAAGAAATATGTTTTCTTTTAGTGAATCAGTATGTTATTATTATTGTATTTTATAAAATACTCTGGTGAAAGTCTGTGTGTCCTAAGAAAGAAATGATAACCCATGAGAAAAAACAGAAGATAGCTCCTTTTCATTTGTATGTTATTCAGAGTAGTGGTTTGAATTGTAACCTGGTATTCTAGTTTGCTTTCAATTGCTGTGACAAAACACTCTGCTCAGAACCAACCTGGGGAGGAAAGGGTTTACTTGGCTTACATCTCCCAAGTCACAGTTCATCACTTAGGGAGCCCAAGGTAGGAACTTGGGGCAGGAACTTGGGGGCAGAAACTAAAGCACAGGCAATGGAGGAATGCTGCTTACTGGCATGGTCCCCTGGCCTATGCTCAGCCTGCTTGCTTATACAATACAGAACAACCAAGGGTGGCATTACCCACACTGGGCTGGCCTTCCCACATCACTCAACAATCAAAAAAATACCCCACAGATATGGCCCCAGGCCAGTTTAATGGAGGAAATCCCCCAATTGAGGCTCCTTCATCCCAGGTATATGAAGGTGTCAACTAAACTATCCAGCACACCTAGATGGCTTTTCCTAATGCTGGGCTATTGGCTGGCTGTTAGGCAATAGGATTTGAGTGAGAGAAAGCAAAAGTGTTCTTCTTCAACCAAAGAACCTACACAAATCTATTTGAGTAATTATTGAGTAGTTTACGTGTTTACAATCTTTACTTATTTCAGGTAAGTAGCTTATTTTAAAGACATATAGAAAGTTTAACTTGGTAGTTTATACCTGTAGTCCACTATTCAGGAGGCTGAGGCAGAAGGAGTGCCCAAAGTTTGAGGCCAGCTTGGGTTACATAGTGAGTTCCAGGTCAGCCTAGGCTACAGAATGAGACCCTGTCTCAACTGCCCCTTCCTGAAAAAGCACTTTAAAGGGGATATTTAAATAAGAAAGAACCCTTGATGATGAAATAAATACTTTGTTTTTGTATGTTTTTGAACATCTATGTCTGGGTCAAAATTTGGCTATTTATGGATTATTATAACAGGGTGATATGTGATGTGTAAAGTGATGAAGGCTGATATTGTTGTAGATGGTTTACTCAACAAGTAGATTTGCAGACAGCTGTGAAAAGGCTTGTTAGCATTGATATCTAACATAGTACTACAACAGAAATTGTGTTGTTTTAGCTCAACAGTCCAAACTGATTTGAAGTAAAAAGTTGGGTAGTAGTAGAGTCAGTCGAAGGAGTAGGTCTTTGGTTTGCCTCTTTGGACTCCTGCACACAGTATCAGGTTCCTACTGCTTGCTATTTTTAAGTGGTTCTTAATTGCCTACCCCAGGCTTATTACAAGAGCAAAGGCTGAAGATTCCCGAGTGCTGGGCATTTACTAATACACTAACTAGCACCAGCAGCAGAAAGTAGATCCTTTTCCTTCTTCATCTAGGAGTCCTAGCAGCTAGGGATGTGCTACAGCACATACATGACAGCTAGGGACATGCTATAGCACATGCATGTACAGCTAGGGACATGCTACAGCACATACATGTACAACTAGGGACGTGCTACAGCACATACATGTAGGAGTCCTAGCAGCTAGGGACGTGCTATAGCACATACATGTACAGCTAGGGATGTGCTACAGCACATGCATGTACAGCTAGGGACATGCTACAGCACATGCATGGACAGCTAGGGACATGCTACAGCACATGCATGGACAGCTAGGGACATGCTACAGCACATACATGTACAGCTAGGGACATGCTACAGCACATACATGTAGGAGTTCTAGCAGCTAGGGACATGCTATAGCACATGTACAGCTAGGGACATGCTACAGCACGTGCATGTACAGCTAGGGACATGCTACAGCACATGCATGTACAGCTAGGGACATGCTACAGCACATACATGTAGGAGTTCTAGCAGCCAGGCACATGCTACAGTACATACATGTACAGCTAGGGACATGCTGCAGCACATACATGTACAGCTAAGGACACGCTACAGCACATACATGTAGGTACCACATACAGCACAATTCAGCTTTTTGTTCTGTATCAAGATTCTAGCTCTAAACTATCTTAGATACTGAGAATTTTATATTTGCTGTTAGAATTCTACAGGCTCTCTGGCAAATGAATTCCACAATCCTTAACATCCAGAAGCTCTGCTTAATTGGCTTAAACAACTTTCAGCATCATTCTCAAGTAATAAGTGACATTATTCTTATGCAAAGCTCTGTGATTTGGGGGTGGGGAGGACAAGCTTTGTATGGTTCCCAAATTCACACAGGAGAAACCAGAGCTTGTTCTTAAGTTCTCTGGCTGTGGGCCCAGTGCTCTTTACCCTTGACTGGGTCTCGCTCTGGAAAAGCCCTTACATGAACATATTTCTGATGTCAGAATGCCTCTCAAGTGTTCCTGCTACAAATGGGCATTTTGCTTCTGTTCAAATTCTTATTGCTAATGATGGGAACTTACTAACCTCCTGGGACATCCATTTCATCTTTGGAAAACCTCAACTGTTAGACAGTTCTCTCTGTTATTCTGAGCTTCTGAGCATGCTGCCTAACAGCCTATGTTTGGACCAAGAAGGAAAGAATCATCGTAATAGTGTATTTGTTAAAATTAATTTTAAAACTATGCTCCAAAGAAACACTTAGAAAAATACCCTATTTCCCATTTGTCCCTTCATTCTTATTTATAAGTAAAATAAATAGCTATAGCTTTTCTGCAGATTTTTTAGGCTTTTTATTACTTTTTAAAATCACTTTCAAAAATTAAGTGACTATTCTTTTTAAACTTATATTTTGTGTGTGAGCATCTTGCCCTCATAAGTGTATCATGTACATGTCAACCTATGGAAGCCAGAGAGGGAGTTGGATCCCTTGGAATTGGAGTTACAGACAGTAACTAATCGGAAAAGTACTAACTATTGGAGTTACAGACAGTACTAATCAGAAAAGAGGAAGTCAAACTATCCCTGTTTGCAGATGATATGATACTTTACCTGAAGGATGCTAAAAACCACCAGAAAACTCCTAGAAACAATTAAGAGTTTCAGTAAAGTGGCAGGATATAAAATTAACCTAGAAAAATTAGTAGCCTTTCTTTATATCAACAATAAGCAACTAGAGAAGGACTATAAGGCAACCTTCCTACTCACAATACCCTCAAAAAAATACCTGGGAATAAACCTAACCAAAGACGCCAAAGATCGCTACAACAAAAAATTTAAACCCCTGAAGAGGGAAATTGAAGGTGACATCAAAAGATGGAAAAACCTCCCATGCTCATGGATTGGAAAAATTAATATAGAAAAATGTCCATTCTACCCAAATTAATATACAGATTCAATGCAATCCCAATTAAAATCCCCAAGACTTGGAAAAAAATATGGAAAGACAAAAGACCCCAAATAGCTAAAGCAACCCTGAACAAAAAAATGCAATACAGAGGGGATCACCTTACCAGACTTCAAGCTATACTACAGGGCTATAGTCCTAAAGACAGCCTGGTACTACCACAAAAACGAACCCATTGACCAATGGAAGAAAATTGAAGATCCAAACTTGGGCTCATACAGTTTCAGCCACCTCATATTCTAAAGGGGGCCAAAAAGCTCATTGGAGGAAAGATAGCATCTTCAGCAAATGGTGCTGGCAAAACTGGATCACCTTATGTAGAACAACAGAAATAAGCCACTAGCTCTCACCCTGTACAAAAATCAACTCCAAATGGATCAAAGACCTCAGCATGAAACCCAAAAGTCTGAAGGTGATAGAAGAAAAAGTTGGTAGCAATCTAGAAGACATAGGAGTAGGAAAAGACTTTCTAAATCAAACAGCAGCTACGCAGGAAATAAGGTCAATAGCTGACAAGTGGGACCTCATCAAACTCAAAAGCTTCTGTATAGCAAAAGAAACAATCAAGGAAGTGAAGAGAAAACCCACAGAATGGGAGGAAATCTTCGTCAGTGATACATCTGAGCATTAACATCTAGAATATATTAACTCAAAAAACAAAGAATGAAGAAAACAAATGTCTTGCTAAAAAGATGGAGTAAAGAGCTGAACAAAGACTTCACTAGTGAAGAAGTAAAGATGGCTGAGAAACATCTTAAAAACTGTTTAAAATCATTAATAATTAAAGAAATGTAAATTAAAACCACTCTAAGTTATCATCTCACTCTGATAAGACTGGCCAAGATCAAGAACACAAAAGATACCAAATACTGGAGAGTTTGTGGGGAAAGGGGAACATTCATCCACTGCTGGTGGGAATGTAAACTCATATAACCACTATGGAAAGCAATGTGGAGAACCCTTAAAAGACTCAAAATGAGCCTACCACCTGAACCAGCCATACCACTCCTGGGTATATACCCACAAGACTCATCTTACTGCAAAAATACATGCACATCTATGTTTATTGCAGCTCTTTTCACAATAGCAAAGAGTTGGAACCAACCCAGATGCCTCTCAACTGACAAGTGGATAACAAAAATGTGGTACATCTACACAATGGAGTTCTGTGCAGCCATAAAGAAAGATAACATCATGAACTTTGCAGGTAAATGGATGGAACTTGAAGCTATTATGCTAAGTGAAGTAACACAATTCCCCCAAAAAACAAACAGGGAATGGTTTCCCTCATTTGTGGATTCTAGTACCACATCTCCTCATTGAAAGGTAAGCTGAGCAATGTTATTGTTATATTTCTTTCTATCTGAAAGGAACTGTGATGTTATAATGTGAATCTTGTAATAAGCCCTAGAATTAACTTGCCACTTACTTTCAGACATGGTAATTAATGCATATGGGTGGAAGGTATATATTCATATTTTAGAGTAATATAAAATTAAAAGGAAAAAATGTGAACTCCTGGACATATATCAGAGTTAACATACAGTTTATTCCCAGAGGACATAATTCTGGTACATATATAACATGTACATGGGCACACTTTGGAGTGGTACAGTTCTGAGGGAACCACTGCAGCATGAGGACTGGGTCAAGGACTGGACTGATGTGGTTGAATTCTGCCTAGGACAATAAATCTTTGCAGAGAAAAACGTTGGAGATATTGAGAGAAAGATGAAGGACATGTATGGCAGAGTGGGGTGGGGTGGGAGGCAGGGAAAGGGGGATGTCTAAATTGAACTGAAAAATGATGTATGAAATACACAAAACATCAAGAAAAGTATTATATTTTAAAAGTTTCCTTTTGGTTAGAATGAAGGAGCTCTTACTGTTCTGAATCTTGACTGTAGTGTTGAGCAACTGGATGCACAGTTGTGACAAATGGTCTAGAACACTCACAAGAGAATCCAAACCTGATAAAGCCTGACTGAAGTTGCTGGATTGTATCAGTGTCAATCCTTTGGAGAAAACTGAGTAAAAATATAAAGGCTGCTTTATGTTGTTTCTGATTACATTATTCTATAATCATCTCAAAATTAAAAATGAGATCATGGTGTTTCATATACACAGATATGATATGTATGTATGCTATGTATGATATATCTTGAGTTTTAAATTTAGTGTAGTAGAAAAATCAATGAATCCAAAAGTTGGTTCTTTGAAAGAATAAAGATAGACAGACCTCTAGCCCAGTTAACCAAAAGAAAGAAGGAACAACTCCAAATCAATACAATCCGTGATGAAAAGAGAAATATCACAACAGACAAGGAAAAGATCCAGAAAATCATATGGGAATACTTCAAAAACCTATACTTTACCAAGTTTGAAAACCTAGAAGAAATGGATGAATATCTGAAATCCTAGGAATCACCAAAGCTCAACAAAGAAGAGATCCACAGCTTAAACACACCCATAATACATGAAGAAATTGAAGATGTAATAAGAAACCTCCCAACTAAAAAAGCCCAGGCCCAGACGGTTTCATGGCAGAATTCTATAAAACATTTCAAAAAGACCTACAAGCATTATTACTGAAACTGTTTAGAATGATACACTCAGAGGGAATTCTCCCAAATTCCTTCTATGAAGCCAGCTTCACTCTATTACCAAAACCAGGCAAAGATACAACTAAAAAGGAGAATTATAAACCCATTTCCCTAATGAACACAGATGCCAAAATTCTAAACAGGATACTGGCAAATTGCATACAGACCCACATCAAGATCATCCATCATGACCAAGTTGGATTCATACCAGAGATGCAGGGATGGTTCAACATACGAAAATCAATAAACATCATCAAACACATAAATGGAATGAAAGACAAAAACCACACCATCATCTCAATTGATGCTGAAAAAGCCTTTTGACAAAATCCAGGTTCCCTTCATGCTTAAAGTCCTAGAAGAATTTATTGGAGGGATCATTCCTCATAGTAATCAAAGTCATATACAGGAAACCACAGCCAATATTATCCTGAATGGGGAAATGACAGAAACATTCCCTTTAAAGGAGGAACTCATCAGGCTGCCCCCTGTCACCACTCCTCTCAATTAGTGCTTGAAACACCTTGCTAGGGCAATAAGGGAGAAAAGGAAACTAAAGGAATACTAATTGGAAAAAAAAAGAGGAAGTCAAGCTATCCCTATTGTCTATGATATGATTGTTTACTTAGGGATGCTAAAAACTCCACCAGAAAACTCCTAGAAACATTAACAGCTTCAGCAAAGTGGCAGGATACAAAATTAACCTAAAAAAAAATCAATGGCCTTTCTTTACACCAAGAACAGCAACTGGAGAAAGAATTCAAAGAACCTTCCACTCACAATAGCCTCAAAAAAAACAATAATCCTAGGACAAACCTACCACAAAGACACCAAAGATTCTCAACAAAAATTTAAACCTTTAAAGAAAGAAATGAAGAAGACATCGGAAGATGGAAAACCTCCCATGCTCATTGATTGGGAAAATAACATTGTAAAAATGTCCATTTACTAAACTCTTGTTAGATTATACCCAATCCCAAAAAAATCCCAAAAAGTTTCTTCACAGTTTTTAAATATTTGGAAAAAACAAAAGACCCCAATAGCCAAAACAACCCTGAGTGAAAAGAGCTACACAGGGGGATCTCTATACCAGACTTCAAACTTACTATAGGGCTATAGTCATAAAACAGCCTGGTATTGCACAAAAACAGACCTGTTGACCAATGGAACAAAACTGAAGATCCAAACCTGAGCACATACAATTTCAGCAATCTCGTTATTTGACAAGGGGGCCAAGAAGACAAAATGGAGCAAAGACAGCATCTTCAGCAAGTGGTGTTGGCAAAACTGATCTACACTTGTAGAAGATGAAATAACCCATACCTCTCGCATGTACAAAAGTCAACTCCAGATGGATCAAAACCTCAACGTGAACCCCCAACTCTGAAGGTCGATAGAAGAAAAAGTTGGCAGCAGACTACAAGACAAGGCGCAGGAAACGATTTCCTAAATCAGACAGCACTGCACAAGAATTAAGGTCAACAATGACAAATGGACTCATTAAACTCAAAGCTCTGTACATCAAAGAAAACAATCAAGGAAGTGAAGAGAAATCCCACAGAGTGGGAGGAAACCTTCATGCAGATACATTGAAAAGCATTTGATCTCAGAATACTATAAAACTACTCAAAAACCAAGAAGAAAGAANTTAATAAGAAACCTCCCAACTAAAACAAGCCCAGGCCAGACGGTTTCATGGCAGAATTCTATAAAAATTTCAAAAAGACCTACAAGCATTATTACTGAAAACTGTTTAGAAGATACACTCAGAGGGAATTCTCCCAAATTCCTTCTATGAAGCCAGCTTCACTCTATTACCAAAACCAGGCAAAGATACAACTAAAAAGGAGAATTATAAACCCATCTCCTATGAACACAGATGCCAAAATTCTAAAAGGATACTGGCAAATTGCATACAGACCCACATCAAGATCATCCATCATGACCAAGTTGGATTCAACCAGAAATGCAGGGATGGTTCAACATACAAATCAATAAACATCATCAAACACATAAATGGAATAAAGAAAAAAAACCACACCATCATATCTCAATGATGCTGAAAAAGCCTTTGACAAAAATCCAGTATCCCTTCATGCTAAAGTCTCTAGAAGATTTATTGGAGGGATCATTCCTCAATGTAATTAAAGTCATATACAGGAAACCCACAGCCAATATCATCCTAATGGGAAAAAAAACATTCCCTTTAAAGGTAGGAACTCATCAGGCTGCCCCCTGTCACCACTCCTCTTAATATAGTGCTTGAAACCCTTGCTAGGGCAATAAGGCAGAAAAGGAAACTAAAGGAGTACTAATTGGAAAAAAGAGGAAGTCAAAGCTATCCCTATTTGCTGTGATATGATTGTTTACTTAAGGGATGCTAAAAACTCCACCAGAAACTCTAGAAACATTAACAGCTTTAGCAAAGTGGAGGAATAAAAATTAACCTAAAAAAAAAATCATGGCCTTTCTTTACACCAAGACACAGCAACTGGAGAAAGAATTCAAAGAGACCTTCTCCACTCAAAATAGCCTCAAAAACAATAAATACCTAGGAAAAACAAACCTAACACAAAGACACCCAAAGATTCTCAACAAAAATTAAACCTTTAAAGAAAGATTGAAGAAAGAACTCGGAAGATGTGAAAAACCTCCCATGCTCATTGATTGGGAAAATTAACATTGTAAAAATGTCCTTTACAAACTTTGTATAATTAAACAATCCAATAAAAAGAAAAAAAAAAAAAAAAAAAAAAAGTTTAAATTATTTGGAAAAAACAAAAGACCCAAATAGCCAAACAACCCTGAGTGAAAAGAGCTACACAGGGAGGATCTCTATACAGATTCAAACCTATACTATAGGCTATAGTCATAAAAACAGCCTGTTTGCACAAAAACAGACCTGTTGACCAATGGAACAAAACTGAAGATCCAACCTGAGCACATACAATTTCAGCCAATCTCTATTTGACAAGGGGGCAAGAAGACAAAATGGAGCCCAGACAGCATCTTCAGCAAGTGGTGTTGGCAAACTGATCACCCACTTGTAGAAGAATGAAATTAAACCCCTACCTCTCGCACTGTACAAAAGTCAACTCCAGATGGATCAAAACTCAACGTGCAACCCCAACTCTGAAGGGTAGAGACGAAAAAGTGGCAGCAGACTACAACGACAGAGGCGCTAGGAAAAGACTTCCTAAATCAGACAGCAGCTGCCACAAGAATTAAGTTCAGACAATGACAAATGGACCTCATTAAACTCAAAGCTCTGTACATTCAAAGAACAATCAAGGAATGAAGAGAGAAATCCCACAGAGTGGGAGGAAACCTTCATTGCAGATACATTGATAAAGCATTGTCTCAGATATATAAACTACTCAAAAAACAAAGAAAAAGAAAGCCAATGACCCACTCAATAGATGGCGCAAAAGCTGAACAGAGACTCACATGAAAGAAGTAAAAATGGTCCGATAAACATCTTTAAGAAGTGCTCAAAATCATCTAATAATAAAGGAAATACAAAAATAATTTAAGTCTAAAAAAAAAACTGCTAGGATCAAGACAAAATGTTTACCAAGTGCTGGAGACGTTGTAGGAAAAGGGACAATATCCACTGCTGTGGGAAGTAAACTGGTAAGCCACTATGGAAAGCGGTGGAGAACCCTTGGAGACTTGGAATAAACTTGCCCACCTGCCTACCAGTCCTAGGCATGTACCTCAAGACTCACCCCACTGCGAGGATACATGCATGCCATGTTTATTTCAGCTCTCTTACAATAGCAAGGAGCTGGAACCACCCAAATGCCCTCAACCTGATGAGTGGAGACAAAAAATGTGGTACATTATACACAATGGAGTTCTATGCAGCAGTAAAGCTGGATGAGCTTTGCAGGAAAATGGTGGAGCTAGTAGACATCATGCTAGTAAGTAGTAACACAGTTCAGAAAAAAAAACGATGAATGGTATCCCTCATCTGTGGATGCTAGTGCCAATTACCTAGTTGTAAGTATTTCTTGTGCACGGGCCCCTTGAGCTTTTTGTCCAAAGCAGTTGGAGATGATGCATATTGGACAACAACAACAACAACAACAACAACAACAACAACAGAAAGGACTGCATCAAAGAACTGACTGAAACAGTGAACTTCTGCTCAAAACAGTCAACTTCCACATGGAGAATATTGAGAAAGACTGAGAAAGAGATGAAAAGCATGTTTGGCAGAATGCATGAGCTCTGGTGGGGTGGGGGATGGGGGGGGACACAGGTCTAGATTTGATAAAAAAATATAAATTAAAAAAATGAGTGTAGTAAGGCATCTTTTGTGTAGTTACATATAGAAATACCTCATTTAAAAAAATAACTGATTTTTATTTAGATAATATTTGCTTACCTTTACTATATAAATTTTTCCATCTAGTATATAATAAAAATGATTAGACATATGAAATTTTATTTAGTAAAGTATTTAAAGCAGCTTTATAAATGTGTTCAAGAAATTAAAGAAAAGAGGCTGAGTGTGGGGGCCACACATTCATCCCAGTACTTGGAAGGCAGATCTCTATGAATTCAAGGCCAGCCTGGTCTCTATAACAAGTTCCAGGATAGCTGGAGCTATAGTGAGACTCTGTCTCAAAAAGAAAAAGAAGAAATTAAAGGAAAGTATAGTTAAAATAAGAGAATAGTGTGTAATTCAACAAAATCTGAATTCTGAAATTCTAGAACTGTGTAGCTCAGTCTCTGAAATGTAAGTTTTACTAAATGGGAGTTAATAATGGATTGAAGAAGGCAAAAGTAAATATATGTGAGGGTAAATTAATAGAAATGATCAAACCTGAAAAATGCAAGTATCACTCAATTTTGCGTGCACTTTTAATCCCCCAGAAGCTGAGGCAGGAGAATCACAGGTAGGAGGCCAATCTAAGTCACATAATGACCCATGTCAACAAAAGAAGACAACATATTAAATATTCAGGTGCACAGGAGTTATATCAATCTAATTAATGTATGACTGGAGTTATAGAAAGAAGAGAGGAGTGAGAAAGAAGAGGGAAAGAGGAAGAGAGAGACGATGGGCAAAAAGTTGAGGAAATAAACAACTTCAGAGTCCCTCACCTTGTTTAAAAAAACATTTATAGCTACCTCCTACAAGCTTAGCAAAAGCAAGCAATGCCTTTAATTTTAAAGGCAAAAATTGAAATCCCATATCCCGTTACCTCCAAATTAAATTTCTAAATATCAGCAATAAAGAGAAAAATATAAAAATCTGCCAAAGAAAAAAAAATGACACATTCCACCAAGAAGATTTCTGCAGAGCAGTCATAACTGCCCATAAGGAGCAGTAGAGGCCACAGACAGTAGTACTGACACATTGAACTGCTAAGAAAGAGACTAGGTGTGGTGGTGCATGGCAGAGCTCTGTGAGTTCATTCAAGGCCAGCTGGAACTAAAGGGAGACCCTGTCTCAAAAATACGAAAGGGAGGGAGGGAGGGAGGGAGGAAGGAAGGAAGGAAGGAAGGAAGGAAGGAAGGAAGGAAGGAAGGAAGGAAGGAAGGAAGAAGGCTGGCTGGCTCCCTTTCAGAATTCTATATCCACTTAAAATATTCTGAAAAAAAAGATTGAGGCATGGGACAGTGGCATTTTTGAAAAGGAAAATCTGAGATAATGTATTTCCAGCAGGTCTTCAAAGTGGTTAATGTGAGGGTAAATATAAATATCTTTTTTATTTTCTCAATGATTCAAAGAGCTCTAAGTGGTAAAAATGATATTTGTAATGTTATAGTATGGATTTTGTAATATAGATATATCAAAATCTTTTTAGCATCTTTAGCTTATGATTTCTTTATTAGGCTGAAAGATGTCATGTTTTCATTAAGGAATTGTTTGAAGGCTCCTCCTTGGCAAGCCCAAACAACCACTAGTCCTGCTCTTATACTCCATACTGGGGTCTTCCCTTCCCATGGTCATCAAATGAGGTCCAGTAAGCACTGCATCCTGTCTTGATCTTCCTGTACTGGTGTCCGTGATACAGCCTGGGTAGTCCAACAATGGCAGTCTATACTCTGAAGAAGTGGAAACCCCAGTAATTGCTCAGTCACATCAAAATTTATACAGCACGGTAACACAAAATATGGGAAGTGAGTAATCTTTTCTCAGTTTCTGCATTTACAAAATTAAGTGAACTGTCAGAAAGACACATGTTGAAGTCCAAGAACAACCACTGAACACCACTCAAAGCAAGGAAAAAGCCAAGAGACATTACTAAAAACCAATAAAATGTTTAACACTAGAATAAAAGAAATGCTAGAAAATAAAAACAAATATAGGAAGAAAAAAATAAAGGAATAAAATACAGATGAAGCAAGTGGGAAAGTGAGACCATCAACTTGAACCCAACAGTACACAGAACTGCATTAAGTAAAAATGAATTAAGTGGCATTAATTAAATGACAGAGTTGTATAGCTGGATGCAAAGATATGATACAGCTATATGTTATCTGTGACAGAAGTTTTTTAAATACAAGACACAGGTGACTAGAAAATACAAAGATATGCATATGGAAAGCATAATTTAGGTGGTATGGCTATATTAATATTAGAATATGCACTTAATGAACCAAGAGTATTTGAAAGCTGGCATCCAGCTATGAGAGAGAACATGCAATGTTTGTCTTTCTGGATCTAGGTTACCTCACTCAGGATGATTATTTCCAGTTCCATCCATCTACCTGAGAATTTCATAATTTCATTTTTTAAAGAGCTGAATATTTCATTATGCATATGCACCATACCTTCATTATCCATTCGTCAACTGATGGTCATTAGTTTGTTTCCAGTTTCTGGCTATTATGAAAAGGGCAGCAGTGAACATGGATGAGCAGATATTTCTGTAGTAGGGTATAAGTTACACATGTGAACCCACAGCAATCCTGTCAGCATGGACAAGTCTCACTAAGTGGGAAGTGGATAAGAAACCCCAGCCCTCCCCGAGGAACTACTGGCAGCTGATGACTGCTGGGAATGGGAGATTCCGACTGTTAGTAAGTTGACCAGGCTCCAGAGGATAAACACACCAAAGGGCATTTGGGGGCACAAATTTGACTCTGTAGTTATTAACACACACACACACACACACACACACACACGTATATGTATATACAAGTTTATCAGTTTTTCTTCTAAATAAAGGATATGGACAGTTTAGCAAAGTCACAGGAAAAAATGTTTTATTTCTGTAAACTAGCAGCAAGCAGTTCAGAACACCATTTTATTTATAGTAGCACCATATACAAAAATACATAGAAATAAAATTTAACAAAAGACATAAAAAACTTTATGCCGAAAGCTACAAAACATTGCTGAGAGGTATTTTCAAAGACCTACATAAACAGATCTTTCTCATTCATGAATTGTAAGACTGGGGAAGAAGATGTTATTTTTCTAAAACAATTGATTTGTAAAAGCACAGACTTGAAGGATTCCTACCTGATTCCGTGACTTCTGCCAAGCTCTAACAGTCAAGACTGTGGTGTTGGCATACAGACAATGTAGAAAGTGCAACAGAATTTCAAATTAGACTGCACATCTTAAAACCATTGAATTTTAACAAAAGTGCCAATGCAATTAAATATGTGAAAGAAAATGTTTTCAGTAAACAGTCCATATCAAGAGGTTGTACATAGGGAGGGAAAAAATAAACTTTGACTCCTACTACTATGTACAAGTTAATTCAAGATCTATAAGAAACTGAAATAGAAAAGAGAAACTAGAATTCTTTTGTAAGGAAACAAAGGGGACATTTTACAACCTCTGCTTCTAGGTATTTATCCAAGTGGAATGAAAATGTAGCTTCCCAAAGACCTATATAGAATAGTTAGAGCAGTATTATTCACAATATAAGCAAATATTATCAGCAGCAAAACTGATAAACAATATTGATAAAATACAATACTAAGCAGGGGGAAGAATTCACTGTTAATACATGTGTCTACATAGATGAACCTCAAAACTGAAAAAAAGCAGATTAGAAAGATCACTCAGAATCTGATTTATGAAAAGGCAAAACCAATCTATGATGGTAAAGGCAGGGCAGAGCCCCAGGGTGAGCATCAGTGGGAAGGCAGGTGGAAAGACGGAAATGATCTATATTGTTTGGGGCAAGGTGAGGATCTGTGTTCATCAAAACTATTTATTTATTTATTTATTTATTTATTCATGGTCTGTATATAAATTTTACCTCAGTTAAAACAAACAAGATCTGGATGTGGAGCCCTGTTAGCAGTCACAGCACTTCAGAGGCTGATGGAGACATTGAGGGTGACCCTGGGCTGTATAGTGAGACCTTGTCTCCAGAATCAGTCAATGACTCAGTCAATAAGTGAACATTATTAAAAAGAAAGAGACAACAGAAAAAAAGAAAAAGCCAATTGGGCTCTTGACTTTAGAGGGCTTCTGCAAAGGTATCAATTAATACCCCATGTGTGGTGTGTGCATATGTTCATTCTTATGTGTGATACTGAATGGCACCATAGTATGATGTAATGCAATATATTCATCCATTTAGAGTTCTCAATTAAATGGTTTTTACAGTCTATCCACTTAGCAGTCACTACCAAAATTACTTTTAGAATACTTTCATCATCCCCACAAGAAGCCCATGTCTGTCAGAAGGCATTTTCCTCAGTTACTCCTCTGTGCTTCTGCCAGGCAACAGCCAATCAACTCCCATTTTCACAGATTTACCTACTCTGGAAATTTCATATAAATAGAGTTCTATAATAAGTTCCCTTTTGTGACTACTTTCTTTCCCTGAGAATGTCTTCAAGTTCATACATGGTTAGTGCCTATCTTGTTCCCTTTAATTGCCAAATAATATTTTGTTGTGTTGATATACCATATTTTATTTAACTATACATAGTTGATGGACATTTGGGTTGTTTTTAATTTTTCCTTACTATAATTAATCCTTATATGAACATTTGCATATTAATTTTCATATCAACATGTGTTACTAGTTTGTTTTCAATTACTGTGACAAAACACTCTAACTAGTATCAACTTGGGGTTTATTTGGGTCACTTCTCCCGGGTCACAGTTCATCACTGAGGGAGCCCAAGATAGGAACTCAGGGCAGGAGCTGAAGCACAGGCCATGGAGGAATACTGCTTACTGGCTTGCTCTCTTGGCCCGTGCTCAGCCTGCTTGCTTATACAATGCAGAACAACCCAACAGTGAACTGGGCCCTCCCAAATGACTCAACATTCAAGAAGATACCCCAGAGACATGGCCATAGGCCAGTCCAATGGAAGCAATTCCCCAACTGAGACTCCTTCAACCCAGGCGCATCAAGTTGACACTAAAGCTATGCAGCACAACATATATTTTAATTTTATTTATTTATTTATTTATTTGTTTGTTTGTTTGTTTGTTTGTTTGGTCTTTTGAGACAGGGTTTCCCTGTAGCCCCAGCTGGCCTGGAACTCCCTATGTAGACCAGGCTAGCCTTGATCTCACAGAGATCTGCATGCTTCTGCCTCCTGAGTGCTGGGATTAAAGGAATGGGCCACCACACCTGGCTTCATGAACATATATTTTTAATTAACTTGAGTATATACCTCGGAGTGAAATTGCTGAATTCCATAGTAACCCTGTGTTTAATTCAGTAACTGTCAAACTGTTTTCCAAAGTAGCTATACAATTTTACATCTCTACCAGAAAACTGTGAGAGTTTTCCTTCTCCACACATTGTCAACACTGTCTCTGTCATTGAAGCCATCCCAGCATGTGGCTATCTCCATTTGGTCTGGCTGTGTATTTCTCTGGTGCTTACTAATGCTGAATGTCTTTTCTTGTGTTCCTGGCTGTGTGTGTATCTTGTGTGGAGAACTATTTGGTTTTCTTGTTTTTAATTGGGTTACTTATTCTTTTATTACTGAATTATAAAGCTTTTGTAGATTCTAGATGCAAATCCATTACCAGATACACGATCTGTGGATATCTGTCTGTCTATGGGTTCCCTTTTTTGGCTTGCCTGATGTATCTACTTGAGCACAGCACTTTTAAGTTTGGAGAAGTCCAGCCTATCTTTCCTTTTGTTGTTTATACTTTCTTTCTGAGTATAGCACATACTACTTTTAATTTGAACTTAAGGTAATATGCTACCAGACTTCATGGCTTGCCCTAACCTTTCTGAAATATGAATTTGATCAAGAACTTTCTATCCTTAATTCATAAAGGATGTAGCCCAAGCTGGACTTGAACTCCTGATTCTCCTACCTCCACCCCTACTTCTCAAAGGTTGCAGGTATGTCTCACTATACTTGAACTTTTCTATTTTTTAAAATGTACTTTTATTTATGGCATACAGTGTGATAATTTCATACACGTATAATAATTAAATGATGATTAGCATTTCCATTTCATTAAACATTGATCATTTCATGAAAAATAAGACCTAATTATTATTAATTTTTTTGGTCTTTTCGATACGGCATCTCCCTATAGTTCTGGCTGTCCTGGAACTCACTATGTAGACCAGGCTGGCCTTGAACTCACAGAGATCCACCTGCCTCTGCTTCCCAAGTACTAGGATTAAAGGTGTGTACCACCAGGCCCTCTAATTATTATTTTTATTATTATAATGTTTACAACTGAAAAGATAATTCAAGTATATGTTTATCATTGACTTTGGATCAGTACTCCTTGAATATTTGAGTGGATAACATAGTATTTATTTTGGGGTCCATTTGATTAACCCAGTGCAACAGAAATCTCACTGAAGGAACATGTAGGGAAGACACACTGTATGTTGGTCAGGGGCCAAAGGCAATTTTTTTTAAAAAGAATGGCCTTCTGGGACCTGTGGCACAGGAATATGAGATTGGGCAAGAAATGAAAGCATAAGCACTGCTTGTCAGATTCAGGTTTGTTTGTCTGTTCTTCAAAATGCAGTGATTGGGGCTGGAGAGATGGCTCAGTGATTAAGAGCACTGGCTGCTCTTGCAGAGGGCCCAGGTTTTATTCCTAACACCTACATTGAGACTAACAACCATCTATGGCAACCATCTTTAACTCCAGTTCTAGAGGAATACAACACTCCCTTCTGGCCTCTACAGACATTGCATGACATGAGTGGACTAACATATCCAGACAACACACACACACACACACACACACACACACACACACACACACCAAAATGCAGTGATTGTGAGGCTAATGATGGAAAACACTCCCTACCTGGCAAGAAGAGAGAACCAATGTTTTGTTTCTCAGCTTAGTGACGTCTTTCTTTTTTTTTAATAGGAGGGCTACTCTGAGAGACTTATTTCGAAATTTGCAGAGTCAGGCTTAACAGCTGATGCTCTCACATTGGTACATTTTAGTCTTTGAACTTGGAGAGTATGACAGTAGTTACTAGGACCTGAGTAGACTGATATGTATCCTAAGTTTTTTCTGATGCTTTATTTCTATCCATGTTGGTCAGTGTCCAGAGGCCTGCAGAAACTCATTTTGACTTCTTCTCTCCTTCACAAGTTACACTCTGCTGTTTCTGTCTGTAGATCTGTCTTTTAGAAATCTGTGCTATTTCTGACTGTCTATTGATCTG
This sequence comes from Rhizomys pruinosus, assembly GCA_009823505.1. NCBI lineage: Eukaryota > Metazoa > Chordata > Mammalia > Rodentia > Spalacidae > Rhizomys > Rhizomys pruinosus. The sequence goes on from VZQC01005840.1 coordinate 1,530,000, forward strand.
TCTTCTAGCAATCTGTGCTGGTTTTATCTGTCTATTGATTTGTCTTCTAGCAATCTGTACTGTTTCTGTCTGTAGATCTGTTTTCTAGCAATTTGTACATCAGCTGATGTTCTGTACATCTGAGTTCAGTTCTGTACCTTTTTTGAAGTTTTTCTATGTTCACTGTAGCTCCAGTTTCTAGCAGCTAACATTTATTGTGGAAAATATGTGCTTACATGCAATTCTCAGGTGAGTTTGGTGCAGCTGTTTTAAGTTGGCACTGTAACATGGTGGAGTGGAAGTTCAACTCCAGGATGTTCTAACTGCAGAGCAGCTAGGCTCCAGTAGAGTTGCCCATAGAATGGCTCCCTGGACCAAGGGGCTTTGAGTCCTGACTGGATATTAGACTTACCTGGGGAGCCTCTGAGATCCCTGTTCCCCATCTCTTACCAATTAAATCAACTGAAGTCTGAATATTAGCACTGAAGAGTCTTTAGGTCATTCAGTCTGTCCTTTTAACCTAAGTATCAAAGCCAGAACAAGAAAGTGGTTCTCTTGAACCCGATTCTAGAGTTCTTGCTATCCTCAGATCAAATAAATGGGTTCGAATATTTTACCTTGCTCAAGTCCTCAGTATATGTGTAATTACACGGGGATTATTTATTCACAAATAATATTGTAGAAATGTGTAAGTATGCATCTGTGTGATTCCAAGAGTTTGTACTCACTTTTCATGACTCTGTAACTAGATTTCCTAGTTCAGATTTTGGCCTCTGCTTCTTATCTGTCTTCCAATGTGCAAGTTACTTAACCTCTTTACTTCTTAGTTTCTTTTTTTTTATTTTATTTATTTATTATGTGTATGAATGTACTGTCTGCATGTAGGTCTGTGCCCCCTTGTCATGCAATGCCGTGGAGGTCAGAAGAGGGTGTCAGATTCTCCTGGAACCGGAGCCAAAGATGGTTCTCAGCTGCCATGTGGGTGTTGGGGATCGAACCCTGGGTCCTCTGCAAGAGCAGTTGGCGCTCTTAACTGCTAGACCATCTCTCCAGCCCCACTTCTTAGTTTCTTAGAGATAAACTGGAGACAATAATGGTACTTCATTGTTTAAAGGAGTTAATGCATGTAAAGCAATGACATAGTGTTGATGCATAGAAATTCATCATAAATGATAGCTACTGTGATTTATGATTTAAGAATGAACTCAGAGAGTGTTACCAAAGGCCACTAAACCAATAAAGCAAATACGGGTCTCCTTAAGTCAAGCAAGACTCCACCGTCAACACCAGCTACACCTCACCTGCCTGGAAATACTGTGCAGCAGAGGCAGCCATATGCCTGTATATCCCAAATCTAATTGGCTATTGGCTCTCTCCTTGGAGGAATAACCCATGGCTGATGCCACAAGCTTACATCCTCTACAGGTTAG